>JANBVN010000113.1:0-102719 GCA_030052785.1 Coniochaeta hoffmannii | reverse complement strand
GGTGGGGGCATGTGGTGGTCTTCGGGGTGGTGAGGGGGCGGCATGTTGGTCTCGTTTTCTGGGGGTGCGCGGTCGTCGCCGTCTCCCGGTCTGTGGTGAGGGGGTCCGTGAGGCGGAGAGTGGCCTGGCGGGGGTGGTGGAGGAGGCGGGTGGTCCGGACCACCGTGATGAGGCCCGTGGCCAGGTGGTGGTGGAGGAGGAGGAGGAGGAGGCGGCGGCGGGTGATGTGGCCGGTCGTGATGTGGTGGTGGAGGAGGCGGGTGCTCCGGACCGCCATGGTGAGGAGGATGGCCTGGTGGAGGCGGCGGGGGCGGCGGGGGCGGCGGGTGATGCGGCCGGCCGTGATGTGGTGGTGGTGGGCATCGGCAGAACGGAGGCGGGTGGTGCGGGAACCTGTGAGGAGGGCGGCGCCATGGTGGCGGGTGAGGACAAGTGTGGTTGCCGTGAGTGTGGTTCCCGTGATGCGAGTGGTTGCCGTGGTGCGGCCAGCCGCGGTGAGGGCCCTTCCCTGGGCAGTGAGGTTTCCGGTGCTTTGGGTGCTTGCCGTGCCTGGGGTGTCTCCACCACGGCCCCTTTCCAGGCCCGCCATCAGGTCCGTCGATCATGTCCTCGACACCGACGACGTCCTCATAAAGGGACAAGGCCGCATTGCTGACTTTCTCCACAATCTTGTCAACCAGGCATTTGAGGCCACGGCACTCACTTTCGCCGCCGGCGGAGAGCCATCCATACTCCTCTGCAAGGCGCTGCTCCTGGAAAGCGATCATGTCCTCGAGATCCGCCATCTGCTGGTATAGCAAGTCGAGTTCAGCAATCTCGAAGCCAAGAGGATCAAGGGCTTCGTCCTCGATGGGCTCTCCTGGTATCTCCGGCGCGTCAGGCATGTCAGGAGAAGTAGGCGTAACAGGGGCATCTGGAATCACGGCGTCCCAGGGCATTTCCGGCACATCATGCAGGCTCACATCGTCAGCCACTGACGTTCGAACTATCACGTCTCGTGGTTAGCTTGTGTTTCTCTCTACATTGCAACATATTCCGAGTCCCCTACCGTGTCTGCCTGAATTGCCAACCCTCGCCAGGGCTGACGCAGGCGCCAGCACCAGGACGGCCTTCAAAAGGCCCCGCATGGTAAGATTCTCAGATCCAGTCGGCCGTGTAAGTCGTTCTAACAGCTGCTTGAATGTTCAGTTTGGGAAGAGGATATGGCACCTCACGACCGTCTTTCCGAAGAGAAGACGAAGTATTAATGTCGGACAGCAGAGCTCCGAGGCCACTCGGAGAAGGATAGACACTCCATTCCCTGATAAACGCTCATCGGCCTCATGCCATGGAAGCCAGGGGGGTGCGCAAGCAAATGCTCCACTTCGCCATGATCGCTCATTCTGGGCCAATCATATCGCAGGATCTGAGGAAGAGCTGACGAAGCCTCCTAACCACATTTTGATGCTTGCGGTGGATGCGTGCGAGAAACTTGAACTCGGCAAACCACGACTGTGATACCCCTTCACCGGAGTCGGTCATATCAGATGCTGCAAGTTCTCCCTATCGCCGTTGGCGCTCAGCTCGATGGTGAAGTCTTTTCCCAGGCTCAATTCCGAAGGTACATATACACCATACGAAGTGGTAAATGGCCTCTACTGTGTAAGAGAGTCAGATCTGGGTTTCAATCCAGCCAGCACTTTAATTACGGCTAAGCATGGTACAACTTGCCCTAGACCCTGCTCGGATCTCCGCCATATTCAGTAGTGCACTTCATATTCCACCACCGCAGGTCGTGTGAGTATATCGCGCGTGAGCGGTGCGTGGGTATTACGCACTGGTGGACCGTAACCGTGAGTTGCGTGCCGAGTGGTATAGTACCTTTGTGCATTGGCCGGGCTCTGTTGGGAGGCCGTTTGCGCGGCGCGGCGCCCTTCCTCCTGCGCTCGCCGGGCCTGCGCCTCCCTTCTCCGGCGCCTCCTCGCCTTGGCCCTAGAGCTGAAGACGCTCCCAAGTGTCCAGAACGTCGAATCGGCAAAGGAAAGCCCAAACAAACCCCATAGAATGGCGAAGATGGCGAGCCCAACTCGAGGGGAGACATGCTCGCCGACGAGGAGGTGGTCGAATGCGCCGCCGAAGAGGGCGCCCATTAGCTGTAGGGCTAGGAAGATGACGACGCCCGCGAGGATCGTCAAGAGCTTGGCCGCCCGCGGGTTGATTGCCACGGCTCGCTCGTAGAAGTCAGGAGGGGGGGATATGTCATTCTGTTCGCCCTTCTCCGTATCGGGATGGCTCCGCTTCTTGCCTGGATCTACATCAGGGTGCTTGCCTCCAGCTCCCGAGCGCGAACGCGTAAGCTCCAGGCTTTCTTGTGGCAGCACCGTATGTGCGATATCCGGCACTAGAGCGGGCGCGTTGCTTGGTGTATCGCCTTGATGACTTGGTCGCTTTCCTGGGCCCGCAGTAGCGTGCGTGATTTCGATTCCTGAGTCCGAAGGCGTAGGTTTATCGGAATTCAAGGGCCGGGTATGTACCGTGCCGGGTACTTGGCCTCCTGACGGGACTGCACCATATCCGGCGCCTGCGGGCGGGTAGCCAGATCCTGCACTGTTGCCGCCGCCTGATACAGCAACCGCAACATCCATGAACTGCGCTTGCTCTACCGCCTCAACAGTCCGACTACCCTCGATATACTCTTTGTTTTGCTCAGCTATATGTGCATAACATAGGACAAGGAAGGGAAGTACTTACCGCGATAATCGTCGTACAACGGCATCAGGCACATGACAAGCAGTGCCAGCGGAGCTAATTGACCAAACGATAGAGACCATTGCGTAAGCGGCGATAGGATGGTCCACGTAACGACCAAATTGGTGATGCCAAAGGTATAGTAGAAGGCAAGCCATATGATCTCGTAAAGAAACGATCGCTTCAGCTCGCCGACTGCAAGCCGATAGAACAGCCAGATCCCCCCTAGGCTCGGCCTCGGATGCTCCAGCCAGCGGAGCGCCAACGCTTTTCGGAAGTCCACCTCCAACTTCAGGACTACGGCCTCATCCTCGCTGAGAATCAGCTCCGTCAGCCAGTTGCCGCGCTCCAACTCCGTCCGACGCGGCCGGACCAGCTCAATGACCCGGCGACCGTACCCCCCCAGCACCAGCATCAGCAGCAGCACAGACTGCAGCACGAAACTCGCGTTGTGCTCCGGCTCGTACGTCAGCAGCCGCCTGCAAGCGCACTTGACCGACATGCGCGGCTCGAAGACGAACGACGGGAAGCGGCTCAGCAGCAGGAGGGGAGCCAGCAGCACCAGCAGCGCGCCCATGGCGACCAGGCGCCATTTGGAGCCACGCTGCGAGCAGAAATCGTCACGGAGCACGGCCATGGCGCACATGTGCGTCAAGCAAGCCTGCCAGATTGTCGCGACCGCCACGCGGAACGAATAGACGGAAAAGCCCTCGGCAGCTCCAGCGAGCCTAACGTACACGGCGATGGCGAGCGAGAGGCCGAGCGCGAGCTGTTGGTCGCCGAGGGCGACAAGGAGGCGGAAGAGTGCGTGGTTCACGGCGTAGATCGGGATGATGGCGGGTTCTGGTGATGGTAATGATGCGGATACTGAGACACTGGGGAATATCCTCCGCAATATGGCTTGGTCAATGCCGCTGTATTGCCGTGGCGAGAGCCCGCACCGCAAGTAGAGGCTGATGACCACGACGGCGGTCAGACATACCGATCCTAGGAAGGCAATGGTGACCTTTTGGCGCTGATGTTAGTTGCTGACTTTGCTCATAGTGGACAACCCGTCTTGGGAGGTTCTCTTACACCCAAGCCGGCGACATCTGGGTCGCCCGGATCGTCAATGTAGCAGCCGCTCTCCGACGAAGTCTCCGCCATAGTCGCATCGGCACCAATACAGTTGTTCCACGCCTTGGATTCTTTGTCAAGATCGCTATTCAAAATGTCCGATGTGGGCAAGACTTGAAGCTTTATGGGTGGTGAGGGCGGCCTAAAGTGTGGCCGATTGGGGGCCTGTGCGGCTGAAGTCTGAATTCTGATGAGGCATCCTAGCTGCTGCTGCAGCATAGCCCCCTGGGAGGTTACATCCGACTCATAAATCGACGCACTAGCACCCGGATATCTTCACAGTTCATATCACTCGCCATATCGTAAGTGCCAGGGAAATGGACCAGCTTACCACCGATTTAGGTCCTGGCAATGTGTGCGAGCAGTGCAAGAATATACCCCACGAAGACCTCTTCCGAACCAGCAATTCCTCCAGCAGCGCGGTTCTCTACCACCCAATTAATCACATCGCGTCGAGTTCGCAGTGCCCTTTCTGCCTCCTCCTCAATAGCATCAGGATTCGCCTCGGCACCAACGAGTGGGACTACAAAGCCAACCACGGCTTGTCCAGGGAATGGATAGCTCCTGCAGATCCGAAGTACCTCTTCTGTTCCTTTCGTCCGCCGCGCGGGATGCTATGGCCTTTGCCAGCAGCGATCTGTGCCGTGGTGAGTCTCAGGGGTGGGGACGACAAAGACGAGGCCGACTTTGAGAGATGGACCTCTAATCCGGATTACTTTCCTTGGTCGACCACAGAGTTCGTTGAACTCTGTCTTGATGGGAGGCTCCGTGAGGTTATTAGAGCGGGCTCTGTAAGTGGGCGCGTCCATCGACGGCTGTATTCCGGGAGAGATTTGGAAGAACTACGGCGATTTGTCGCAAAATCGACCCTCCTCAGCACAGATGATAAGACGGAGAAACGGCTGTGTGATATATCCCCTGGATTCAAGCTCATCGACTGTCAGACCCGCCGGATTGTGTCGCCGGCTGTACGAGGGGCGTACGTTACACTGAGTTATGTCTGCGGACCTCCAGCTTCTCAGCAGGATAGCGTGAATCCGTTGGCTCTGCCGAAGTCGGTACCGCAAGTTATCGAGGACTCGATAAGCGTGGCGAAGATGCTTGGGTTTCGGTACATCTGGGTTGACAGGTACTGCGTTCCCCAAGACGACGAGAAGGCGAAGCAGAGCCAGATTGAGCTTATGGGAGAGATATATGCGGCCTCGGCGCTCACCATCATTGCGGCAGCTGGTGATGGGCCTCAGTACGGACTCGTAGGAATATCCCGCCCTATGACCGCGTCACCTCAAGGATCTTCAAATGGAGCCATACAAGCGAGCCCCTACTCGTTCGCCCCCATCAGGGCCCTATCCCCCAACAAGATCGTCCTACCCAAAGCCTCAGTCGACATCCAAGGAGAGATCCAAAAATCCAAGTGGAACACGCGCGGATGGACATACCAAGAAGCCATCCTTTCCACCCGGCGTCTCGTCTTCACTTCCTCATGCATCTATTTCCAGGGCCCTTCCCCCAGCAAACCCCGCCAGAAAGACTCCTGGGTATTCCGGAGCGGAATCACTCACATCGTGTTCCCAAACCCCGACAACGCCGGGCTGGATTGGTGCGGTACGGGAACCCGGGACGACCTGTTCTCTGTGACGCGTCTTCTCAGGGAGCACGCAAGTAACTACGTCAGGAGAGACCTGACGTACGAGCGCGATGCGTATGCTGCTTTCAGGGGGATCCAGTCCTACCTGGAGAAGAAGCTCGGCGGCTATTTGTTCTTCTACGGCTTGCAGCTGCTTGACTCTGAGCGTAACCCTGCGGGATTTCGGTCGAGGAGAGCTACCGGCCACGGACCGGGCGAGAAATCGCTCGCTGCGGCTCTGCTCTGGACCTTTACGGGCAACCTCTCGTCTGCCTCGCGGCGCGCTGATGTGCCGAGTTGGACGTGGCTGGGATGGAAGCTCGGGCATGACCGAGACGTCAATGGGCCTGTGTGGCCTAGGGATTACCTACATGCGTTTATCAGCGAGATGGCCTTGGTTGACGTTCTGTACAAGGACGGAAGCGCTATTAAGTGGCAGGAATTCCTCGAAGGAACCCCCTCTTCTTCCAGAAGCGCAAGATGGAGGGATGATATCCCTCACCTGCGAGTCAATGGCTGGACATTTCCCGCAATGCAGCTTGGAGACGAGTCGCTCTCGGTGGAAAGTGTTGATGAGAAGTCTGTTCCTTGCTCGGCTATCTTAACGTACGCTGGAGGGATGGAGCGGCAGCCGCGTGCGAAGGACAGCCTTGACGGGCTGAAATTGGAGCTGCCGAACCGGAATCCTGGGGATGGCAGCTCCCTCGAAAACTTGACCTGTTTCGTGGTCGGACGCCATGACGGGTATTCCCACCCGGAAGCATGTTCTTTGCTGTTTGCCTTGATTCTTCTATCAAAGGATGGAGGGGCGTCGCATGAGCGAGTTCATGCCGCTCGCGTTCGGCTAAACACGTCTTGGGATGGCTGTCAAAAGGAGAGTATCGGCTGGGTGAGAAGGACGCTCGTTCTAAAGTAATAGATGGTGCTTGGGCGACTGTCTCTGTCACTTCTAGTGATGCTCCCGTCGTTGAGACACACTATTATGGTCAAGAAGTCTGTGGACACCCTCATTAACGCACCTAAAACCGTCGGGCTCGAATATAAATATCTCAACCACCAAAATAGCTATAAAAAAATACACTGAAAATAAAATAAGAAAATATCAAGTAATGTCAGCAACAGGCAAAAGTTGGTGACACCAATGATTGCAGCCTTTCCAGCAGTGATACATTAGATGAACTCACTTCAATGTGGGTTATTACGGTTGATCTTGTTGTATTAGTTGTATTGATACTATTTTACGTGTGTAGGGCAGTGTTGAGGCTTCATACACGATTGCTTCCCTGCTGTGGTGGGCTCGCCTACATCTCCCGAAGCGATCAAAGTAAAGAAGGTCTGCGCTGAAGTTTCCAATCGTGGAGAACACGATAGTTTATAGAGTGTCCTGCGCAGGGTTCGGGGGGCACTGCTACTCTTCGTGGCGACAATCCCGGCGTATTGCTTACCCATTGGATAACGACTGCGGTTGCGGAGGGACATAGCCGCTGTCCACGCATCTGCTCTGCAATCCCTACTCATCTGAAGATCCCATTTCACTATCCACCAATGTACACCAGTGCTGAAGTGAATTGAGCTGCCTTGTCCGCGGCATGTAAGTGGAAGTATCGTAGCAAGTTATCAATAACCCACGGCATGTGTTGTATAGTGGTACAGTTTGCCGTCCAGGCAATGCAGCCTGCGCGAAGGACCGCCCCCACTCAATGTGAAGTTGTGGCTTTTGAGCCGCTTCGAGGCCATATTATGTTTGTGGACTCCCCATCTTCTAGTCCAATGCCGGTAGAGAAGCACCTCTACGATCAAGCTAACTGTCGTACGGACAGAAGTGATCCAGTGATTATGAGCTTCACTTGTGCTCAAGGAACAGAGGTTAGGAGCAACTCACGAATCAAATGCAACTCGAGTGAAGACACATTGTACCAAGCCTAGCTGTAGCCATGATTCACCATAGTTTTGGCCATGAGTGTTGATGAAACCGCCAGACACAAAGCCATTGCATGCTGATCCAGCAGCCTGTATGGTACCTAATTCTGGGCACACATATTGTAGTAAAGCAATACCATATAATCTAGGCTATTTAAGACAGGTACTTTCAACTTTGCAAGCTACCAACGCCACGGTTACATTGCGGCACAGTTCTCAAGCTGTTGGCTCACATTGTGATTCAGCCTTTCTCGAAGGCAACAAGATTCGCCACTGGGACATGGCCTCGTAACAGTATAGTTAAGCCAGATAAAGATTTATCCAAGCACTAGACAAACATGAGACGTCGTCCGATGCTGATTCGAGAGTGATCTAGGTACGTAAACGAGGGCTGGATCTAGGTGGGCCAAATAACCAAACGACACAACAGGTGAAGGCTAAGTGAGTAGAAAGCTGGCGCCTGAAGATTCTACTTGACCCAAGCCTCGCCCGCCAGGTGTCTTGTAAACGATATGCTATAAACGGGCCGTGCCGCAAGGGAACTCTTCAAGACCACGACACAACTTCGAGCTCTTCAGTGCTATGTGCCTCGACTACCTCGAGGCGCCGGCGACAAAGAGCTGCCAGGCACAGGCACCAAAACAATATGGAAGGAATGAGAGCACAAATGTGTGCAATCGGATCCGGGATTCTCTCATCGTCTCAGAAGTCAGTGATCCGCTCGGCCCGCTCTATCAACATGGTGAGCCGGTAGAGCTCGGCGGTCTGCACACGATATATATATGTCTTTCCTCTCTACTATCACCACCTAGCTTAGCCCCGCCACACAGGTCCTCACTCCGACAACCCTTCTTATAAGACAAAGCTAACGTGAATTCATGTTCATACATGCCCGCATAAGCGCCAAGGTGCCGAGGGGCTGGCGTAACTCGTGATCCGGTGGGTAACGCAGTCTTTGCATATTTGATTTTCCCACTGCATGTTTCGTCGACTTAAGAATTAGTCAAGTGTGGCCATGATAGACAATGGGTAAGGTCCTAAGGTACTCTTGAACAGTGAAACCGGGGTGTCACAAGTCTAAACCCCCACTGGAACGCTGCTCGAGACCTCCGTGTAACCATTTCGATGGGCATAATATCTTTGTGGGATATCCTGGTGTATATCAGTGCTTGCACCAAAATCCAAATGCATACTTATACTCATAAGACAGTACTTGAGACAGAACATGTATACAGCTCTACATTATGTAAGAGGAATTGAGCACCCCAAGTTCGTGAAGTCGTCTACTCCAAGAGCATTCAGGAAGAACTGTACTGCCTCCACAGTCGGTGTCGTGACACTGTTGAAGCTGGACGGCGTAACCACAGAAATAAACTGGTAGAGAAGACAGGTATAATCCGCTGGAGTCGCACCCGTGAGGTTACCACCCTGGATGTACGGCGGGAAGTCTATGCCGACGAAGGCACCATTGACGTTGCCGCCGAAGCCGACTGGATAGGGCGAATACATGGCCTGAAATGAAAAGTTAGTCACCACTAGGCAATTTGGGCTGACGTTTCGAGAGAATACGTTTAACTTACAAATATCTGCACAACTGTATCCGGCAAGGTGTATGGAGTAACTCGGTTGATCCAGTTTTCCGGAATACGCTCGGGGACGTGACTCCATGTCCCGTCATCTTGCTTCTCAGCCCCAAAGCTAGTAGTCATGTTAGAGATAGAGGTATATATTGTTGAGGACTGAGCTTACAAGGTCGCGGTGTTCTCAAGATTGGGCACATAGCCCTCATTTCCGCTAGGGAAGAGCTCATATATAAAAGATGCTGCTCCATGTTGGAAGATGCCGAGCGGTCCAAAGAAGCTATTCGGTTCAGGACGATCAGCCTGTCTGGCTATTCAAATAAGAACCACAGGTCTCGAAGCTTACAATTCGGGATTCTCCCGCCGACTCTGCTGGTATCGGTCAAAACGGTACTTGCCAAGCCCCGCGAGATCGAAAATGCCGCCAGTTGTGGCTGTCATCATGCCGAATAGTGTCCCGTTGAAGTTGAAATTGTCCCCGCCCGCAAGGAAATAGTCGTTACGTGTCAGTGACGAGTCAGCCTCGAACTTGTTGTGGCGGTCTAGACCTGGCTCGCTGCCGGTCAAGACGGGGTTGATGGAAGTTCGCGTAGTGGCGTCACATCCGATAGACAGCTTTCGTGTGTAGATGTCTCCATCTGCGATGAAGATTGAGAAAACAGCCAGGAAGTTGGCCAAATCCCAGCCTGCGTTGTAAACGTTCTGCAAGGCATCAACAAGCTCAGCATAGTTGGTGATACCGTCCCGAGCGATGAAGCCATCTGTGAAGCTTGGTTAGGTCATCGACGGTCTCATTCGACGATATCAGCTCTGTTAGTACGCTGAACTTACGATTGGCAAGAGCATTTAGCCCGGGACAAGGTCCGCGAATGTCTTGGTCCGTAGGTGCGATATACTGGTGAGCTTCGTCTCCGGGAGCGGGAACTTGATAACCGCCTGTGCCTTTGCCAGGGATCCCTCCAACCGCATAATTATAGGGACTGATGGCTGGTAAGCCAAATAGCTATCAAGAGCTGCGCATTCCTGTCTAGAACTCACAATTCATCGCTGATGGGGACGGCATCTTGGTGATTAGGGTTGAACGGACAGGTAACAGGTCCGCCTGGCTGATTGCCGCCACTCTGTCCAGCTTTAGCTCTCGTTTTTCTCTCGCGAAATTAATTTCAAGACTAACTTGTTGGCGCTTGACATGTCGCCGAAAGGCTGGGTTTGAAGACTCGGAAGTGCGATCTAGGAAGGGGAAGGCCGTCACCCAAAGTGGAAGACAGATTAAAGCTACAATAAACTTCATTGTGATATTTCAAATTCGATTGATAGAATGAGTGTTTAGCCCGCAATATCTCGACTAGGAGCCACGAGATTCTTAGGTTAGGCACAAAGCCTCTTGTGCTCGACTCGATGATGGGATTCACTAACGGCTATAATGGTTCACCGACATCAAACGTATGTACAAGATCCGAAAGAAACTGCGTCACTTGTTCATGATGCAGGAGCATTTGCACCTTACTTCGCATGTATTCGAACAGGGATATGGTGTAGTTCCAGCCCAAGCCCCATGGGGTGGCGATCCTTCTGTTGGGTTGCATTACCATGGCCATGTGCGGGGATATTGCGACGATTTTAATCAGAGCACCTTTTATTCGTTGACATGTTGAACTCACTCGGCCGAGGCCCGGCACTTAAAGTAAGCATATGATCGGTGCCTTTTGCTTGTGCTTGACTGGATGACGTGTGGTCGAGGCCATGGCGTTGTCCTGATACGGTTGGATGTTCACGGAGGGAAGATGGCCCTTGCTCATGAGTTTCGAAGGAAGCAACACAGCCATGTTATCTTAAGTCATGACCATCTCCAATTGAACAGTTATGAGCTTGTTTTCATGTTCATCCCCATCTCCTTGCGTGCTTTGGCTTCCGAGTCAGGAGCATCAAAACACAGCCTGATGAAGTACCTCGGCATCCTTGCTTTGTGCCTTTGGGAGCTTGCTTCCGCCGTGCCACTCGACAGTCGGCAATCAGAGACTCTTGATTACGAGTACACTATTGTCGGAAGCGGAGCTGGAGGCGGACCACTGGCTTGTCGACTTGCCATGGCCGGTCACCGCACCCTGTTGGTCGAGGCGGGCAACGACCAGAATGGGAACATCAATATTTCAGTGCCAGCATACCAGGCAGTTGTCACACAAGATCCTAAGTTACGATGGGACGTGTTTGTCAATCACTATCAAGATCTGGAGCGGGCGAAGCGAGATCCAAAATTCACCTACGAAACTGGTGCCTACCAGTATCATGTCGGTAACAACCCACCGGACGGTGCAAGTCCCCTTGGGATTTTGTATCCTCGTGCTGGGACATTGGGAGGGTGTGTCAGTCACAACGCACTCATATGGATCACGCCACACGCGAGTGACTGGGATGGCATAGCCCAAGTCACCGGTGATACATCATGGGCTGCTGTCAACATGAACAAATATCTTGACCGGGTTTATGAGTGGCAGCCTCACCAGCCAACAGATCCAAGCATTCTACTCTCGGATTTGAAGTTGAGCCAGCACATCGCAGGTGGAGCTGCGGTGATGGGCGTCGGCCCCGACCCATTGAATGCAATTACCGGGCTTGGAAATACACTCCTTAACGACCCTAATAACCAGCTGCTTCCAGCTCGGGATAGCCTTGAGGGATTCTTCCAAATCCCGCTCATCATGAAAGAAGGCACTCGAACATCGGTCCGGGATTTCATCAGCTCTACGGTTCAGCAGGGTTATCCACTCGACGTTCGACAAAACTGCTTCGTCACGAAGATTAATTTCAACACCTCAGGAGAGATGCATATTGCGACGGGAATTGAGTTTCTTGACGGCGAGTACCTCTATCGTGCAAGCCCACTAAGCGGCGGCCAGGGAACTGCAGGATCTGCTACCGCCACGAAAGAAGTCATCATCTCCGGTGGCACTTTCAATACGGTCCAGCTGCTGAAACTGAGTGGTATCGGTCCCAGGGCTGAGTTGGAGAACTTCAACATCTCCGTCATTTCTGACCTGCCGGGGGTCGGGATTAACATGCAAGATCGTTACGAAATCCCTGTCAATGTAAAGCATGGCACAGATTTCGCCATTCTCAACGGCTGCTACTTTGACTCCAAACCTCACGACGAATGTTTGACTGAGTGGCAAAATAACCCCTACGTCCTAGCTCAGAGAGGAGCATATGCCTCGGATGGACTCGCCGCCGCCATGGCTGTGAATTCCGACTTTGCGTCGACTCCGGATATCGACTTGTTCATCTTCGGCGGCCCCATTGACTTTACCGGATACTTTCCTCAATGGGGTGACGCAGCCGTGGCGTCACACGCCTACTTCTCCTGGTACACGCTCAAAGCTCACACCCGCAATCGCGCCGGCACGGTGCAGTTGAGGTCAGCGGATCCCCTTGACACGCCGGTCATCAATTTCAACTAATTTGATACCGGGACCACAGCTGGCGGTGCAGACAATCTGGACTTACAAGCTATGGTGCAGGCCATTAACATGTCACGCAAAGCTCTACAGGAATACAACAACTACTTTGTACTCGGAGGTGACGGCTTCGTGGAGGAGAATCCAGGCCCTGATACTGTCTCAGATGAGGATCTTGGGCAGTATATCAAGGATCAGGCCTGGGGTCATCATGCCTCATGTACGTGCGCCATGGGGTCAGATAGCGATCCCAATGCGGTGTTGGACTCAAAGTTTAGGGTCAGAGGAGTCCAGCGACTACGGGTTGTGGATGCAAGCATATTTCCACGCATACCGGGGGTATTCATCCAGTCAGCTATTTTCATGGCAAGCGAAAAGGCGGCTGATGTAATTCTCAATGGTTGAAAAAATATACGTTCCAGCACTATCTTCAATATTCTACCGGCTTCCAGCTCCATCTTGTGAGGTTTGTAGTTGGCCGGGCACATCCGGATTTGCCGATCTGCATGTCCGGAAGTTGCCCGATCTCAACTTCGAAAAGTCTCGGAGATTTATTTGCCCGTGGAGTTTCTAGACTCAATTACCGATAGCTAATCGACAAGTGCCGGTCCTTGACGAACACCGGGTTGTGGTTCGCATTCGTCAGCCCCATTTGAGAACTTCAAGGCGTACGGTGAACAACCAAAGGCTGGAAACTCAGATTCAGGAGACTGCATGACAGTACCGCCGCGGCTTTGGACGCAGTCATGTGTCGAATCGTCAGCGCAGACCGAGGTGGTCTCGTCCCATGATCCGGCAGTCGTGTCGTGGCAGCGAGCCCCGCCAAAGCTTACAGGGGCAAAGGGGCAACCATGCACCACTGGCACCCTACCGGATACGTCAGTGTGCGAGCTAAGTGATGATCGTCGTTCATAAAAGCAGTATGCCAATCAGCGTAGTAGAAAGTACGGCTTGTTCCATATCCTTGGACACGAAAGCTTAGGTACGCGCTACAGCACGCAGTGATGAGTTACTGGTCAAGTGAGGGGGTCTGCACTTCGTCACTTAGGGGGGCCTTGGACTGCTAGCGGCTGATACTCCCTCTAAGCTCTACTCAACCACATGGCTCGTGCAACCTCGGGGTCTCTGAGAGGTAGAGATCCATGTGAGAGAGGACCCGGGGGCAAGGGACGCGGACTTACAGAGGAGTCATCTTCGCAGGGTCAGCCTCCCTTCGTCGGCCTCCAAAAAAACAGCAACGACTTTGCCTGTCAATGGTACGTAGCCCAGCTGCGTCTCTCACGATGTTGATGTCCGTGAGATTTCGAAAGTGTGCTTTGTTAGCCACTGCCATTGTCAACTATGGTATCTCTACCCCTGTGCCCAACAATCAAAAACGCCTCGATGCCACATACGACTATGTCATCGTAGGTGGAGGCACAGCAGGCTTAACCTTGGCAGCGAGAGTCTCAGAAGATAGCTCCACTCGCGTTGCTGTGATCGAGGCTGGTTCTTTTCATGATATCACGAATCCTCTGTTGTCATCTACACCAGCTGGCGATGTCATCTTCGCTGGAGCCTCTCCGTTGGACACAAATCCTTTAGTCGACTGGAATTTCCTCACAGCGCCGCAAGCTGGTGCCAATGACAGAGTTGTGCACTATCCTCGAGGTAAATGTCTTGGCGGTAGGTAAGTAAATGCAGCGTCGACGAATCCTGATTTATATCATGTACTAAGATTTGAGACCAGCTCGGCCCGCAATTTCATGATATATCAACGGCCGGACAAGGGCTCTCTTCAAAAATGGGCAGATGAGGTTGGCGACGAGAGTTACACATTTGACAACCTTTTGCCCTATTATAAGAAGAGCTGCCAGTTTACACCCCCATCTCCAACCCGGGCCGCCAACGCCACAGCAGAGTACAATCCAAGTGCGTTCGATCCAGCAGGCGCTCCGCTTCGAATCTCCTACGCAAACTACGCGGGCCCCTTTTCCAGCTATTTACAGCCATCTTTCCAGGAAATCGGCATTCCTACAACCCAAGACTTCAACAGCGGCTCAGTCATGGGGGCTCAATACTGCAGTAGTACTATCAATCCAGCTGACGAGACGAGGGACTCGTCTCAGACATCGTTCCTGGCTGCAGCCCAAAGCCGCCCGAATTTGATAGTCTACTCATCGACGATGGCAAGCAAGGTATTGTTCGACGATGATAAAAGAGCCACTGGAGTTCTTCTCGCTACGGGGGCGACACTCCTTGCCGAAAAGGAGGTTATCCTCTCAGCCGGAGCCTTTCAGTCACCGCAACTTCTAATGGTCTCCGGCATTGGGCCAGCAGCCACACTAGCCGAATACGATATCCCTATCATAGCAGACCGGCCAGGCGTGGGTCAGAATCTTACAGACCACGTCTTCTTTGGACCAGCCTACCGCGTCAAGGTGGAGACCTTCACCCGCCTGGCGAACGATCCGGTGTATGTAGCTGCTCAGTTCGTCTACAACTACGGCGTTCTCAAGCAAGGACCTCTCACGAATCCAGTTTGCGACTTTCTCGGGTGGGAAAAGGCTCCCCGCGATCTCATCTCTGCCGACGCCGGGGCTGTACTCGACGGCCTACCCGCTTCTTGGCCCGAGATAGAATACCTCTCCGGGCCTGGGTACATTGGAGATTTCCAGAGCCTACTCCTACAACAGCCGAAAGATGGGTACCAGTACGCCACTATTCTCGCCGCTCTGGTGGCACCACAGTCGCGCGGCACCGTGACAATTGCTTCCAACACTGGCTTAGACCTACCCGTTATAAACCCCAATTGGCTTACCGATCCTACTGATGTGTCAGTAGCCGTAGCGGCGTATAAGCGCGCTCGTGAGGCGTTCGCAACAAAAGCCATGGCAGCAGTTTTGGCCGACCCAGTGGAATACTTCCCTGGACCAGAGGTGCAGACCGATGAGCAGCTCCTGGGGACGATTCGGGACAGTTTGTTCACAGTATATCACGCTAGTTGTACTTGCAGAATGGGCCGTGTTGACGACCCGAATGCTGTTGTCGACAGCAGTGCGAAGGTTATCGGCGTCAAGGGATTGCGGGTCGTGGACGCAAGCTCCCTTGCATTGTTGCCCCCGGGACATCCTCAGAGCACGATATATGCCTTTGCGGAGAAGATGGCAACTGAGATTATAGCTGGAAAGTGAGTATTATCTTGTGTCGTCTGGAAAGGGGCCAATCTACGGTATGACGGCCTAAAACTTGATGGTATAATGTCCTTCAACAATCTCTTGTTCGTCTACGAAGGGCTCAACCTTGATAGACCCCATCACAAGTCTGCGGTGAATCTTTGTAGCAGAGAAAATGCCAGGCATTATCGTGACGAAACTTGAGAGCGGTCACAAAAGTAAAGCCCCATACACGCGAATCTAACATGCCCGCCGGCTACTCTTGACAAAGTTTGCTTTCAATGCAGCTGGAAGGTCGGTGACAGTGTTGCCGATGAATCAGTTTCTACGTCCTGGAAGTTGATCGACATATCATTACGTGAAGTTTCCAAGTCGCCCGAGTTTTCGTGGAATGGGGAGAGATGGAGATCAGCAACACTCATCTGTCAATTGACCTGGTGTCCGACAAAGATCACCACCGGATCACACCCCAGTATCTTGGTTCAGCAAATACGCTTCATTCACATTCTCTGCTCCTCTCTTTTCCGATGTGATCAATAAGCATGTAAGCGTCGCTAGGCTGGTCGTGCCACAATCCCGTCCTTGACCACTGGTCAGAGCTCTCTCTACACCATTGCCGGTAGGCTGTCTTCCCCGGGTACTTTCGATGATTTGGCGGATAGGACCTTCTGTTCCACCTCTTCCATCGTTAGGTCCGGCAGGTGTACGGGTGCCCGTTGGAGCCGTTGTCCTTCGTTTTCGATATTCCCTGGCAGCGGTGGGAAGAAGGCAGCTGACAGCTCTTGTGCTTGCTCTGCATCATCCTCCATGACAGACCCATCATGTCGGGTTAGCGGAGGCACCTTGTCGCCCCTGTGCCGCTGTCTGATTGCCATGTCTACGCGCCTCGTGCGAGGAGGCTGCGCAAGGACTGTATTCGTCCATGAGGTTGGTGATCAGGTCTCCTTCGCCTCGTCTCAGTGGTGAGACGTCGTCTCCTCCCCAGAGCTGGTCATGGCGGTTGAAATCGCCCGCTAGAAAGATTTTCAGGAGGGTATTTACTGCCATGGCGTCCCAGGAGCCATTCGACATGGTCACGTGGGCTGATCACACGATTGGCTGTTGTGGGTCCATCGCGTGAGGTTATCTACATGTCGGTTCTGCCTGTCCTGTTTTGTCCTGTTTTGTAGCTCCTTGAGCTACGTCATGTCAGTCAACCTGCCTGTAAGTACCAGATAGGACGAGCCGTAGTAATTATTGTCTGATCAGCCTGAACCTACTCTCCATGCTGCCGCCCCGTGACAAATGTGAACGAGAATTTCGAGAAGACAAAGCAGGTAAGGAGCCGAAAGGAGCGCGTTCGACACTAAATAGAATTCTCATTGTGTTACCATATAGTGGCAGAAAAGAGAACCTATACACGACTGGCAAGTTGGACCCGCCCGAAATGACTCCCTGTCCTAGGTCACGCGACAAGTTGTCAATCAGCTCATTGCGCCGCTCTCATTTGTACGTGTACTGTGTAGGGCACTACCAGGCTGAGACAAAACACATGTTCGTCGGACATTCCAACAGAACCGCGGACCGAGTGTTATATGGAGCTATATGGAGCTAAAGTCAGAGATAAGCGAGTAAGATGGACGTAGTCGTTCGACGCCATTCACGCCACTTCCGAGATATCCGTCAAACGCCTGACACTAACTATATTAGTACCGAAGTCTAATTACAAATGCCGTACAAATGACGGTATTTTGAGCTTCTCTGCCTTTATCGGTCTCGTTATCAGATCTCGATGACCATGATGGGAATCTAGCGTCGCGCTTACATTCTGCTTCGGGGCCTCGGTGCCATCAGATGTGCGAGATGCCCACACTGGAGACCCGAGGTGGGACTGGGTGTTGTGGAGGGAGAACCTCGGGACTGCTTCAAGGAAAGGACCTAAGATGGCCTTGGGTCCTTGTTCCTGAATGTCTAGCATTGCCCTTCCTCGTCCCTTTGCTTCTTGTTGGCGGCTGTTGTGGGTGCTCAAGACCTCCTTTCTCCCGCCCGAGGGCTATACATTCCAAACCACAGACGCCATGGCAATCGGTGCGGTACTCGAGCCGCTCTTGATAGTGACCTTGCTTGCAGGCGGAACCCTGGTTAATCGGGATACGTCTCGTACACTCTCCCTCTCGTCTTCAACACGCCCAGTCTCCCGACGACCTGGTCCTTGGGAGGACCTTGAATATGCCTTGAGGGAAGACACATCATTGGTGAAGGATGACGACAACGAAGAGAAGGAATGGAGCACGTCGCTGAGCAGCTCAGAGTTGTCGGAGGATGATCCGAAGGCCACGCTGCCTTCGCCATGGCGCAGGCGTACTCTGAGATTCTGGTGTTGGGAGAGAAGTGTGATGACGCCGAACACCAAGCTTCACCAAGATCGGCTGCTCAGCCGTCTGCTGCGGCAATACCCCTTCCTAGTTGAGGTCTGGTATTGGGCCCTGATTTACTGGGTACGCACCACTTCCACCCACACTGCCCCCGTTCCTCGTAGACGCGTCCCCAAACAAAGTCTCCTAACACTCCCCAGGTCTACCAGCTTGGCCGTGCCTTCACGGCTGTCACTCTTCAGACGTCCACGGTCGACACCGCTCGCGAACATGCGCTGCAGGTAATCCACCTCGAGCAGCACCTCGGCATCTTTGTCGAGGCCCCGTTCCAGCAATGGTTCCTCGCCCATCCCGTGCTCATGAGGTGGACCAACAAGGTCTACTCCTTCATCCACATCCCGGGCACAATCCTCTTCCTGATCGTGCTCTTTTACACCACCACGACCCGGCCCAAGCGGAAGCTTCGCGAGCAGGATGCGTGCCTGAACCACCGGACGGCGCGTTTAGCCGACTTTGGCCCCGACGTCTATAGCAAGAGGAGGAATACCATGGCCATGTGCAACTTGCTCGCCTTCATCGTCTTCACCTTTTGGCCGTGCATGCCGCCGAGGCTGCTGAGCGACCCGGAGTACGAGGGGCCGGACGCGGCGGAGGCCAAGAGCTACGGGTTCGTGGACACTGTCCACGGCGCGGACGGAGACAGCAGCGTGTGGACGACCAACAAGTTCTGCAACCAATATGGTGAGTCTCCATTTGCCTGCACCCTTGAGGGCGCTGTTCACTTCTATCGAAAAAGCGCACACTAACACCCATGTTAGCTGCTATGCCGTCCCTCCACTTCGGCTACTCCTTCCTCATAGGCCTCACCGTCGCCTCGGTGCCCCTCCGGAGGAGCGGATGGATGGGCTGGAAGCGCGTCGCGATCGCGTGCGCGGGCATGGTCTACCCGGCCGTCATCCTCACCGCCATCGTCGCCACGGCGAACCACTTCGTCCTCGACGCGGTCGCTGGTGCCGTCGTATGCATCCTTGCGTGGAACCTCAACGGCGGCCTGCAGAACCTGCTGCCGCTGGAGGACTACTTCCTCAACGCGTTGCGGATACACAAGCCTTAGGGTGGTGCATGGGTGATGTCACGAGCGGACACACACAAGTATCTTCTCTAAAGTGGAACGGGCACTACAGTACCTTAAGGTTCTGGAAGCTTAGCTTGATCTACAGCATCTAGCGTCGTCCCTAAGCATAGTTCACGTAGACAGATTTCATCACTCTAATAAGAATAGAACGCTTTGTTAATAACTGCCGAGAGAAACTAAGCTGGAAGCAAAAGGAAGAAAGTATTTGCTCTCTCATGACCCCAAGGCGTCCGGCAAGAGTAGGAGAGAACATATGTAGCTATGACATAGATTAGGATGGATGAGTTAAAGAAGCGGCGAGTCGATAGGCAAATCCCGAGAGGACCAGTCTTTAAAGTGACCCTAGCATCGTTGATTTAGCAGAGGTTGTTGTTGTATCGACTCCAGTTTGGCGGCACGGGTCGAAAGGCCGTACGCTTACTAGGAAGTCACATCCAAGATGCGCACGCAGTGAAAACCTGTGATCGTAGGTGGAAGTTGGCGGCTTCACATGAATCCTGTGGGCGGGGCGGCAACTATATTGCCAGCAGTAGCTTTCATCTGCTGGCTCACGTCAAGTTGTCGACATTAGCTGTGGAGCATCTGTCGGGGTTTCAGGCAGCCAGGCTTGTCTTGAGGATAATATCGCTACAAAAGACAATGAGATCTGCCGCTTGATGGTTGGTATCAGCGAGATTGCATTGCCAAACGTTCGGCTATGGTATCCGTATGCCCTTTGTTCGACCGCAAGCAAGCAGTTAGTTCAGGTCCATGTGCTACCACTTGACAAATCACTTCCTGCAGTAATCTACATATGGCCGTAGCTCCGACGGGAGCCAGCCACAGCTCCAGGTCGCTGGCCTGTCAGACTCTGTGAGAAACCAGGAACTGGTGGCGCCGCGCTACCTCTGGCTCCGACTTTGACGAGTTAGCAATCTGTCACTGTTCTGTTCATTTGGATGTTACTCACCCCTTGAACTGATCGACGGCGCACTGAAGCTGTCGTAGGTGGTAGCGCCTGTGCCACTCATCCCATGTCCTGAAGCACCCAGGCTAGGTCCGAGTCCCACGCCTGAGAAGCGATTCGGAACCCTCGGTGGTTGAGGATCGTAAAACCTCTTGCTAGGGTCGGTATTGACTCCCGGCGTTCCTCTGTGGCTTTGACGTGGTGTGCCAGCAACAACGCCTTGGACACTAGAAAGGCCCATGCTCGTGGTACCCGGAATCCGATGACGCTGGCTGCTTCGGGGGGTTGCGTGCACTTGGTCTGTCAGCTGTATGCGACGGTCAGTCGCAGCCGGAGATGCGCACCTTGGGATGGATTTCCTCCTTCGGTGGTGTTCCGGAGAGGCGGGAATCCTGGAATAGCACTGCCGTAGTAATTGTCCCTGCCACTCTGTACAGCTGATGCCATTTGAGGATTGATCTGCGCACCGAGCGGGTGTTGCCCAGTAGGGTGAGCGTTTGTATACCGAGGACTGACACTCGTCCCCGTGGAATACATGGGTCGGTGAAGGGCGGGCTGCTGCTGGTCAACCAGTGTTGTTCCGCCGCCCGTACCAGCTTCAATGACATGGCCACCAAGCTGGGATGCGGTGTGCTGGATCTCGTCCAATGTCGCATTGCGCTTCAGAGTCTCGTACAGCTTCTGGAACCGGGCAGCTATTGAGCTTTGTGTTCCGACTTTCGACGCCAGTTCTTCATTCGCCTGCCGGTAATGCGCAGCCTCAGCCGTCCTGCCTAATCATGAGTTAGCACTGACATCGTCCAAGTGAGAGATAGATATAGACGGCCCACTTTCGATCTCCCTGGCCTGACGGTCTGTTGTGGCCTTGTGTTCGCTGAGCTCCCTCTCGTACTTCGATGCCATGAGTTCATTATCGGCGGTCAACCTTCGGTTTGAAGCCTCCAAGTAGGCCCTAGAAGGAGCAATCAATGATCAAATGATGCGAGAGGTCAGTGGGTTCGGGAGGGCGACGCTTACATCTCCATGACCATCTGATATCCCCAGAAGCTCAACGCCTTTCCGGCACACTCTATGATGATCGCAGGACTCAGTCCGCCAAGGACATTCGCCTTCCACTCTTCGGGGGGATTCAGATTGTTCCGAAACACGTCGTTCTCATTTGGCAGTTGCGTCCTGCAGGCCGGGCATACGCGCTGTGTCGGGTCTTCGCTTGTAAGACCGATGCGGTGGGCGCAACCAAGACAGTAGTGGTGGCTGCCGTATCGCATGAGCCAGCTATCTTCAGGGCTGGCGCGAATAGGAAGATTTTGATACGTACCTGCAACACGTCACATAAGCCTCGTCTCTCAGCTCAACGAAACAATCGAGAATGTTGCATCTGAGATACCGTTCCATTTCGAACCAAGTCTAGTGGAAGCGATGGAAGCGCTGAAAGCTTGCAAGGAGATGTCCGGCTGAACAGCATGAATTAGACTCCCGTCGGATGGAAGTGGAAGACTGCGACGACGCGAGCACTTTTTCATCATCGACCGCTGTGTCGTTTGGAGGGAGGCGCAACTCGCAGCTCTTACCTCTGGCAGGCATCACGGGAAAGATGCAGCAGTCGCCACCCAGCGTCAAGGCATCATATAATACGGCATATGCCTCCATGTCATGACGAGAAGTCCTGCTCGTCGCTCCTTCCTCTACCTTCTGCTCTGCCTCATCATCCCGAACTCGAAGCGAGCGTCTTAAAAGTTGGCCTTTGCGGCAATGGAAGTTCGATCACACACTCCCGCTGCCCAGTGAACAAACCACCCGTTCTTGTGCCGTTTACAGATCATCGCACATCTCTCAACACAGTCCATAGCCCTCTCGACACGGCTGGCACGCTCAGCACTGAAGTTAGCTCAGCTTCAATTGGCTTGTTATCGGCCAACAAACAACTCGAACACGGCACGTCTCGGCCAGATAGAATACCATAGCGTCCAGTCAAACTGCAGTTGTGTTTGAAGGGCAACGACACTGGGCACGTTCCCAGCGCCGTTCGACTGGTTGTGGCCAGATGGCCTGGCTTTGATTTGGCACAGCAATTCAATCAGAGTCGTGAGAAGACACAGTGCAGCATTCCAGCACAAACGATATGCAAGTGGTGTTATTCGACACCGTCCCTTGCAATTATGTCTGAGCGTTGACAGAGCACCACTGAGATCCAAGGTCGATGTGTCCGTGCGCGCTGGATAAAAGCCATGATCACGGTAGCGACCAGCACTAGGAGTCTAGGACCCACGCCAAAGAACCAGCCCGAGGAGCCCAGCCTTGCCTGCTGGTTTGGCACAGCTGACGTTTCGTGGCCTGATAGGTACGGCTGCATTTTGAGCTTGTTCGATCGCTGAGTCGAACGAGGTGTGGCAAATAAATCGTCAGAGAGTAAGTGTGTGTGCAACAGTGGACCTGACACACCGTGATTCCCATTTCAACTTGTCACAGCAGACGCCTATGTGTGTCTCGCGGTAAGCCCGACAAACTAGTTGGGTGTGAATTGTGATCAGGTTCTCATCGAGTGTCGACCAAGAGGGTATGAGTGGGTCGTCTTGAGGTACGCACGTCTACCTGCAAAACAGCAGGAAGCCTACGACCAAGGTTGACGCAGAGGTGTCGGCGACAAGGAATATGGACTGCGTCCCGAACGCAATGGTCAAATACCATCATCGCCGCTAGTGTAATTAACTGAAAGATGGCCCAAAAGCTTAGCAGGTGAGGGGAATCCGGGAGGTCTTAAAACTCGCTGCTCGCAAACCCTGATGGCTGTCGGATCGAGACCTTGAAGGCGGAAACCGACCGCTGCCTGTCCAACTATGAGACACTGACCTGATTCCATTGGTCCCTGGGATATGGTGCAGTCGCGTGGTCTCGCTGACACGACATATGCAGAGGGCCTCCCCGGGACGACGCTCCAGAGAGGAAGACGGAAACCATCCGCTTGCCTGAAAGCTTTGAAGAGGGTGCACAGCCACAGGTTTTCAGCGGTGAATTTCTTGCTCAGCACTCCTCCAGCCTGCCTCTAACCTGATCAGGTCCCATGGCTGGTGGTTCGTCATCTCCTCATATCTAACCCTGCACCCCAGCAACTTGGTGGACCCTTACCCCGCATCAGGATGTGGAGCACGACAGGGGCAGGTTCACATTGCCGCTCAAGTACCGAGACTTGCTGTGCGGAGAACCATGGCCTTAGTCTTGACCTATCGGCCCCTTGCGCCAAGGTCTCAGGTACAGCAGCACTTCGAATCTCGCGACGGGCCGTGACTCCAAATTGCGTCAAAAGGTCCAGACGACAAGCCGCCGCATTTTGCCAACCAATCGCCCCGTGCGGCCAGCCCTGCAAGCGCACCAGCTCCACGTCTTGCGCGAACTCCAACCTCAAGTCTTGTACACCGAGATCCGTGCGCCTTTCTGGAACGACACGTCAGGCACTCAGGCACCGCAGGGAACGCATTAGCAGCACTGACCCTGGCGATATCCTGATTTCAGAATGTGTGTATCCGCTCCAAAGAAAGGGTGTCGAACATGCACATACATCTCCCTACACTGCTGATCCTAGCTCTTGGTGGCTGATGAGCCGGCGCGATGACATGTCGCGTCGGACTTGATTCACCGACTCCAGCCCACGATTCGCCTCTCCTCCAAGCGAGGGGCCTGACCGTCAACTGACCTTCTTAAACCCCCTGCTTAGCCGCTGACCCTCCGCGGCTGCTCACACTTCTGGGCGCTATGTCGAGGACTGGCTTCTTGATCTCGGACAGCCCGGAAGTAAATGCTCTTCCAAGTCTGGCTTAGAACCCGCAAGAGAAGCTCACAGCGCCCCCTCCAAACAGAGGCTTCACTGTGACTTGGCTACAAGATCTATGTTTCTCTGTTCGAATGCCACAGGTGTCACAGCAGGCAAGACACTTGCTCCATCATACGTACCTCAACGACACCCTTGCCAGTCGAGGAATAAGGTAAGCGCCGGCACACCTTAACTTAAGCCTCGACTTTTGGCCCCCTACGTGCGCCTCACGCCATCCAACGTCGCATTTTATTTTGCCTCATTCCCGCCAGGAGTGCCGGTTCACTGAAGCGATGTGCCGGCGCCAAGGTGACATTGGATGCTGCGATGCGGAGGGGACGTGCGCGCGTCACAGGCCAAACAGCACACACACTGCATCCGCTGCCTTCCAGAAGCCCTTTCCGAAGCTTCCATACCAGCGTTAGGTACGTGCATGCATCAGCCCTTGCGCGCTGGCCGTCTGTGTGATGAAGGGGGTACATTACCCACCGCCAAGATGGGGTGAGGTGCCGGTGGTGACGACGCTGGCGGGCCACCACACAGTATTGACCCAAAGATGCCTTAGCACACCTGTGTTTCTCTCTCTTTGTCTGTCTTTGCTCGGACCTGTACTCTGTCATTCAGCGCAGTCATCCGATATTTCGAGGATCCTCTATGCCACTTCCTAGAAATAGAAGTGTATCGAGGCAAAAGGGCCAAGCCAGATGTCTGTTGTGGAACAAACGTCTCGACAGCTCCGTGAAGTACATATACATATGTAGCTACGCTACAACCGAGCCACGTATTTAAGCATAGTTACATCCGATATGCGACCGAAGCCGCCCAGATCCAGATATGTGCGCATTAGCAGAGACAGGAAAACAACAGATGTAACCGCATTACTCATTTCGGGTATTCAGGTCCTATTCCCCCCCCCCCCCCCAAAAAAAAAAAAAAGACTCCCACATGTGCCCCGACTGTCCACCAAGTGTAAGCAAAAGAAAGCAATGTACATTTCCCTCTCCTAGCCAAGTCACTCCACATCCCTTTTTCCCTCTGTCGTACAACAAAAAGCAGCGCGCGTAGAATCCCTGGTATATCCAACTGAGTCCCCAAACCTTAACCGCTCGAGTGTGCGAGACAAAGGTACATACATCATCCATCATCATCATAGGGTAACATCGCATCTCAACATATGCCGCACGAAACAGAAAGCACCAATTCCCGCATTCCCGTACCTGTACCCCGCATCCTTTCCCCGACCGGTTGCAGGCAAAGATCCGAAGAGGTACCAGGTGGGACGTACTCAAACAACCCTCTCAGTGAGATCCGTAAAGTGCAGCCCGTAAAATGGCTCAATGAACGTAAGCAAACCCATCCATACCGCCCGGCGCGACGGGGCCCATCAAGCCGTAATCCATGTGCATCATCCCCTCGTGCACGACACCGTGCGGCATCGTCGCCGATGTCGGGCTCGCGAACGAGCCGTCGACGGGCGACGGCGACCCGCCCCAGTACATGCCGTCGAGGTCCCAGAGCCCCTGCTGGTCGAGCATGCTCACCATGCCCAGGCCGTCGACGGGCTCGAGGCCGATGGGGCTCATGTGCATCTCGCTGTCGTCGGGCATCAACATCCCGTCGCCGGTGATGTGCTGCTGCTGCAGGTTGCCGCCGGCCCCGACGGGCGATCCCTCGCTGCCGTGGCGGCGCATCGAGGCCGCCGTGCCGTTGGTGTGCGGGTTCTGGGCCTGGATGGCCCGGCTGGCCTCGTACATGCGCCAGACGACCTCGCGGCTGCGGCGGGCGGCCATGGACCACTCCTCCATTGCCTCGAGGAGCTCGAGGATGGTCTCGATCTGCTTGAGCCACTCGGGCACGCGCGGCGAGCCCCACTGCCAGAAGACGGAGACGAGCGGGACCATGGCGGCTTGGTAGAGGAACCAGACCGCGTTCCAGCCCGACATCTGGTTGCGGGTCCACTCCCGCGCGATGTCGTCGATCGTCTGGGCGGCGAGCTCGCGGCACGTCTCGATGGCGGCGAGGTCGGACTCGCAGGCTTGGGTGTGCGGGTTGAGGCCCGAGCTGGCGAGGGAGAGGAGGATGGGCCGGTGCAGGAGCATGCGGAGGTTTTGGTAGCGCCATTTCATGACGCAGCGGGCCATGTAGAGCGGTTCCGCGCAGGGGTCGGTTGTGCGCAGTAGCCAGGGTAGGTTGGTGTACCAGCTGTCTAGTTGGCTGTCGAGGTTGCACCTGTCCTCGGTGCGCAGGAGAGGGGAGATTGCGAGCATGTCTTGGATTTGGGTTGCGATCTTGCAGAACTTGATGTTCTCGATCAGGGGAAGGATGCCGGCATGCGCGGACGAGTCACGTCCAGCGTTGATGCCGAACTCTGGCGGCTGGATGTTGATCGCTGGCCCCCAGCGACCAAACGAGGGACGGCCCATGGTTGTTGTCGCCCATGTGTCGAGGCAGAATAGGCTCCACCATGTGCGCCTCCTGGTCTCGGCGGTCGCGATGTCGCTGCCCCCTTGTGCCAGGCTCTCGCGGTGAAGACCCAAGGCGCTTGCCATCCTGATTGCCGCGCCGAGGACGGCGTTAGCCATGTTAGGCCGGTTGATGTAATGGAGATAGTAGCCGCCAATCAGTGCCAGTGCTTGGACGGTCTCGATGTGGCTGCTTCCAAAGGCGTCCATGGGAAGGTGCTCCATGGCCCTGTTGTAGTAGTTGATGTGGTTGTAGTCATCGCCCTTCATTGCGACAATGCTGCCCATGGCGAAGACCATGTTCAGTAATGCAAGCCAAGGAGCATCGAAACGTTGGCCTTCGAGGTAGTCGGCGCGGAAGGTGGTCTCATCAAGCATTGGGACAAAAACATGGATTCGCTTGAAGTAGGCGTCGATGAGGGTCTGTCCCTTCCAAGACCATGGAATGCGTTGTAGGTCCTTGGGCGCCGCGGTCTTCTGCCTGATGACTGGGTAGTTGTGTGCCATCTCTACGCTGTTCAGTGGCGGCGCCAGCGAACTGCGCAGCCCTGGCTGGACCTTGAGCATGACCATCAAGGCCGCTTTGATGGACGAGGCGCCGAGGTAGGATGTCTGGCGGTCGACCGAGAGAGACAATGCGTTCACGTCATCTGCCTCGGCAGGAATTGGGTCCCTGCCTCTCCTCTCCTCGTCCCATTCCGTGTCTCTTGATGGGATCTGCTCAAGAAGGTTCTCGGACTTTGGCAGGAGGGGCGAGTCCAGGTCGTCAACCGGTGATGTGTTTGGTGAAGGCAGACCGCCCACCGAAGTGTCTATTACGGGCCGGTCCAAGAGGCTGAGGAGCTCTTGCCTTGATAGGGGCAGCAAGTTTTGAACGTCTTGGGTGGGATATAGCCGCTTGAGGATAGAACGGCATTCTTCGAGTGACTGGGACAGGGCCTCGAGCGTCTTCCGTGAGGGGATCACGCGTTGCCGATGTTTATCGTAGAAGCAGCGTTTTGGCGCCCTGCTAGACAGGCATTGGCCGCACGGTTGCTGACCATCACAGCGGCTATGGGGGTAAGGCGTCAGAAGCGATCATGTTGCACAACAGAGTCTACGACTTACATCTTGCGCCTCTTGCACTCGGCACATGCATGGGGTGTTGTGATTCTCTTGGCAGCGCTGGACGCACTGGACTTGGTGCTCTCCTGAGAATCCGTAGAGGGTTTCCGCGGGGTGACCCCTTGGACTTGATCCGAATCAGCACCTCTGTACTTCAACGCAAGGGGTAAGGACGAACGTTGGGCCTTACATGTGTGGAACATGCCACCCTGAGTGGGAATTGGTATTGATGGTGCCATTGTGAAGAAAGTATAGCAGGTATAGCGAGAGCAACTGCCTCAAGGAGGGATACGGTAAGGCAGGCGCAGGGCGGGGGATGGATATTTATGGTGGTGAGGGGGGCAAAAAAAAAAACTTCCCTTTTGCGGGGGGAGTCTGGGGAAGCAATTAGACGAGGTGCAACGTGGGGAAGGTTGTATCCGTGAGGATAAAGATAGATATAGAGGCGAGAGGTGGCAAAGGGACGATGATGTGGGCGAGCCCGAGTCTCGAGGGGTTGACTGGAGGCTTATATATCTAGATTGGATGTTCGGCTCCAGAGTTGGAGATGTTTGTTGTACTCGACGAACGAGTGTGGGGAGATGGCGAGAAGCAGACCAGTACACGTACGTGGAGGCCAGGGGTATGGCAAGGGGACCACTGGGTCGGCATGGATGTGCGGATGGTGTGGAGACAAGCTGGCCGGCGTCAAAGTGATGAAGTGCGGTCTAGGAATAATGAGTATAGGCCACCAACTAAGGTTAAGGTATAGACTATTGGGTAGCGAAGAAAGTGCGTGTACCTGCAATAGCACACACAGGTGAGCTGGCTGGCGGAGCTGCGTGGTCAATGCCGTGTCCCTGGTATTTCAGGAACTGATGCTGTCAAGCCTCAAGGGAAGCCAGGCACGGTAGCCCGCCCCGACTGCGTGTTACCTGAATGACCTGACGTGTTAATATCGAGGAACCAGCGTCCAGTACGGCATGGCAGACTAAACTGGGCCAAGCCCGAGGCCATGTGCGATATCACTGACGGCCGTTGTTGGAGACAGAGTGAGGAAAAGACGCTGGAATTCCGCATTCCCTGGCGGCCCTGTTTCAGTTCCAGGCCCAGGTTGCAATGCGATAGGGTAGGTACCTTAGGAAACAGGACGTACCCTCCACTCTTACTCTCAGGCGAACGTGCGCGTGAATACGTGCATGTCAACCAAGCACGACAGGGTTACGTCCGACCGTGGCACCTTCCCCCGAGCCTTCCAAGGTTGTCGCTTCGAGTCCCTGCTCCAGTCCGAGCAGGGCTCTGATTCCGGGCCGTCAACGAACACGCTAGTATGTCTTAATGCCGGGCACTACCTTAGTGATGTTTTCGGAATAGCGCCCTTTCGTCGTGCTGCAGTACACGTAACGGTGTAGCCAGTACATTACGAGGGGAGGTTGGAAGCGGACATTGCTGTTGAGAGCGTTGGAAGCCGCAGTTGGCTTACCGCCTTGGCCTGGTAAGGTACCTTAGGTACTGAGGTGCCTCAGCAGAGGACCCATGATTCCCCACATTATTATCCACGAAGCGAGGTCGTGGGCGCTAGAATGGGAGATCGCATCGCGATTCACACCCGCTTCGTCGGATCATGTTCATCTAGACGTGTAGGCAATAAAGTCAAATAGGATGCAGAAAATGTGAGCTGCAGAGGGGCCTCAAATCATTGTCCAAGTTTCCTCAAGCTAATGATGGGGATTCCTGGCGTAATCATAATCTTTGCTCTCATATTTGGCTATGACAACGCTTGAGATAAAGGTCTTTGGAGCTGTACCATGTTATGCGACTTCAAATTCAGGGCCAGATTCCACCTTGGGCCATCGTGACCGGAAGATGGGTGCTCACCCTACCACACACCAGTTCGCTGAAGCGACTTTTGATCAGCTTTACAAAGGTGGGCTGTCTCGAACATTTCTCCATGATCGACTTTTCTTGCGTTGGCAAGCCACAGAACCTAAACTGGACGGTTGTCCAATGATAGCCGCAGCACACAGTTGTCTCACAGACATCCAGGAACAAGAGACACAGGGACGGTGCGGAGAAGGTTTCCCCTCCGCAAATGAGGTACGCTTGACAGGGGAAAAAAAAACACACTCCATCACCTGTCACGTTTTGCTTCTATATGAGGTCGACCGAGTTCCACGAGGGCCTTGACGCTCAGTCCCTGGATCGTCGTCAACCGGACAAGCTATTATATGGTCCACGTTAATTGAGAGCGCATCAGAATCGACAGCTCAGGATCTCGTCGTGCGCCAAGCCCAGGTCTGGACGCTAAAATCTAAGGTAGTGCTATACCTAGTGGGTCCGCACTCCGCACGCGATTCCCCGCTCCTGCTAAACCTCATGCTCCACAAACTCCACACATGACCATCACCGTCAGGTACCTAACCTTACCTTTCCTTACGAGCAATAAAACGTGCCGTTATTTTAGCGTTCCCCCTTATACCGTTTGTGCCACCTTTTTCTCGAGGTACCGAGGACCCCGTTGACGGCTTCTGTCAGTAGAAGCTTGCCTTGCTTGTCTGTTGAGCTTGTTCTGTGGACGTTCTGCGCTACGTAGCAGGATGTTGACGATGCCGACACTCGACGCCATTATTTCAGACTTGGAAATTGGGTTTCTTTCATGGTATTGACGACAGGAGAAGCAGTCTCAAGTACCTTGCTTTAAGCATCGGCTGTGCCACCTTCGGGCGTCGGTTAAGCAAGCTACCTTGCCTGTCAAGCATCGATGCCGCCAACAGCGCAGAGCAGAACTGACGACACAACATCAAGCTCCCGTCACGACCCCTCCAAAGGATGGCAAACTGAGCGCAGTGGGACGATCTCTCTACGTGTAGGTATTTACTGTAAGCTAACCCCACATCCCTTCCCCATCCATCTGGGGGTGGCCGATCGTCTGCGGCACGGAACTGATGGTGTCCGCTGGCAGCGAACCTTCGACCCCCCTCCCCTGTTTTATGTCGTAAGCGCAAGGCCTGTTCGGCTTCTACTTCCTTCCCCACATTCTTCGCGTCCAACCAGAGCTGCAGGATATCTGGAAAGACGGCCAAGCGAGCCTAGAGTCGTTCGCGACGCCCGAATGCCTTTCAAATCAGATCGTAAGTGCCTCAAGCTCAAGCCAGATCGCATCCATCCTCCTCCCAGCGTGGTTTCAGCGCCGTGTTTCGCTACATAGCGCCTACGGGCTGGACCTATGCTGTCTCTCCGATTCTAAGAGGATACGAACAAGTTTCCTAGCCCTACAGCGCCATCCCTACAGATAGGATAGCACAAGGCTTTGGAGGCGTGAGAGATGTCCGCCTCACCCCGTGCTACGACCCATCTTGTCGGCTGTAGGCCAAAGAATGTAACGTACCCAGCCTCATATCGAGTCATGATGGACCGGCGGGACACGACGAGCCCCAAGCCGAGGGACGGGTAGGCACACTGCACGGAGAAGTGGCAGTGGTGGCTTGACTGCCCTGCGTCTGCAGTCTGCACCCTCGTCGATCTGGGGCTTGCATGCCAAGGAATCGGCCAAGGTACGTACTCCCGGCGGTCTCGACGCCATGCCGCCGGCATCCGACTCCAGCTTTCTCCACTTTCTCGATATGAACTTCCCAACTTCCCATCACCACGAGAACGCGCGCGAGGGGTATGACTCTGAGGGCAATCCATGTCATGCGTCCAGTCAGGTCTTTCTCGTGGCATGTGCGCCACACGCTCCTCGAGTGAGTACGATTTCGTTCAACACGTGCTGCTACTATATACCCGGCTTGGCGTCGCATCGTGGTTGAATGCCCCTAGGCCACAATGACCTCGAGAGGGGGCAGACCCCGAGCTCTATCCGACGTTCCTGTCCTCCTTTTCAGAGTCGTGACAGAATGAGCCTGGCATACAAGGCCATAGCAGCTTGGTGAATTTATTCCCTCGTGCAAACCACAAGGCCACACAGATACGTGGCTGGGAGGGAGCCTCGACCAGTTCGCAGAGACGCGTATATTAACCCAGCCGCTTAGATTAATTCATCCACCTGTTCATGGACGAGCTATAGCCCGCTCTCCCTCCCAATACTTCGCAATGCCTTTGCCAGGCGTATCGAGCTAGACTACCTATTATTATCGGCTTCTTTAGTTGTTCGCTTACCCTCCCGTCTCCCGTCCTGAGCCTTTTCATTTCCGCAAGCGTGGTTTTGGTGTTCTCACCACCTTTCTCCGTCTGTGGTCATGCTGCACTGATGTGTGGAGCTAGCGGCCGGTATCCCCTTCATTTCGTCTTCCGAGTTCCGCTCGACTATCATCTATTATAGCTTCATGGTCTGCGAGCATACCATTGACTGACGGGCAGCGCTCGTCACGCGCTGAGGCTCGTTAAACATCCATCGTCATGGATTGACGCGGCTCGACTGGATGTATCCTGTTATGGTTCCTTGATATTTCCGCGCGCTGCTTGAGATAAAGATAACAAGCGAGACGGGTAGCCGTATCATCTGACCATCTTGAGTGGTCTGGTTCTTAATCTGTTGCTCGCCAGCTAGTCGTCCAATTAAGAGCTTCATGGATTTGGCGTGCGGCCCCCAAACCCGGGCCAACCGGATTTCAACTCGTCGACGAGAGATGTACGAAGGTACCTGGCCAGTGCCGGACGAGATTATACTGGATCGAGTGTAGTTTCCGATCCAGCCTCTCTGCCATCGACCTTGCATCGATCGTGGCCCTGGTTCCTGACACTGACTTCTCCACCATCAACCATCTGTCAGAAGGGCCAACTGGTCCTGTCATCGTTGGACTGTGCTTCCACACAGGAGCAGACCACTGGACTAGTATTCCGGACGCCCAATCGCTGTCTCGCTGACGATGCTGTTCTCTGTGCTTCGGTACGCATGTCCATATGTCCGTCGGACAATTCTCAACCTCCTTTCATCTTGGAACAAGCAGCCGCCAAAACAAGGTTTGCCTGCAAGCAAGAAGCTGTTCAGTACAGGTCTTGTCGGGATGGCCGTACCTGGATTGCAGGACAACGCATATTGCATGGTTTCACTACCACTCCTTTACGCCAGCTCGCGGTTTGTACCACAACAGCTGTCAAGCTGACTATCGGATATCCTGTCTTGTCTTTCCCAAAGTCAGCTTTCCAGTTCCTCCTCCCTCAAGCGTCACGTATTTTCTCCCGTATCCTGGTCTCGGATACAGAGCCACAACCTTCACATCGGCCTAGACCTGGTCTGGCGAGACAAGACTACGTAAGCCCGGCCCTGTAATATCATCACTTATGCTACGCAAAATGCTCAGGTAGTTGCCGCACTATCTCGCTCAATGCTTCAGTCCTCTCTATCCTCTGAACCTAAGAGCCCGAACCTAGCTGCCGTGACTTCGCTCATCCTCTCATTGCCCACACCCCACCAATAGACTCCCGAGACATCCATTCGCCCTGGACCGATGCTACTGTTCTGGGCTTCTGGAAGGCGCGCAGAATGTATCGTAGCATCGGATCTGCAGACGCAGGCGGCTGTATGCACAATGTACCCCAGCCCCGTCGTTGTCGGAATGGCAAGCCGACGGATACACCCTGGCTTGATTATGTCAACAAGCAGGAAGGCTCAGGTCCTGCTTCCTTGTCCTACACGTGCGCTGCATCACGGGACGCACGGTTCCGACTTCAGCTGACCTTTTTCCAAACACACTTGCGAAACTTCAATCCTCGAGTCCCGGCCGGCCACTCCGTCGAAACTTCAATATCCAGCCTCAAGACGCCACCGCAGCACTTCCACATAGATCAGGTAGTAGCTGGCGTTTATGTTCCGGTCCCCTAGCTCAGCGACGTAGCAGTGAGCGATGCTCGTGTTCCATCACTAGTCTCGACAGGCCCTGCGGTCCGATGTGATCTCCGTCCAGAGCCGTACCAGATCTACACATGTAAGTCATAGAGCTAGCGCTACCTACCTGGGTGGGGTAACAGCACCATCGCGCTGGCCGTGGTTCGTTCGGAGACCGCACGCGCAAGACGACACGGTCCTGCACGCCGTGGGTGAACCTACCACTGCCACCCATCCGCCCCTCTCATCAGCAAAATTGGGGGAACTGCATAGCAAGAGAGTGGTGGGCAGAGAAAAAGTGTGGCCCAAATGTGGAATGCGTGCAAAGCCCGAGCATCATGAGACGAACTCAGAGAAAAAGTTCTGGTCTGGTCGTCTTTTTCCATACTCTCCAACTTCCATACATACCAAACCTCTCCACTCTCCACTGGATTCCCCCCTTCTCACTCATTCTCCAACTTATCTCTCTCTCAAGGGTCCCCCTTCCTATTCTTGATTAACCCGGATCTGTATAAGGCCACTGCCGAGTGCCCCTCAGCCATATTGCAAGACACCGCATGCAACCCTCTTCCCTCCTTGCATGCCTTCCAGTTATCTGCCACGACTGCCCTGCTCCCCGGATATACCTACCTAGAGGCGGAGGTACCTCTCTTTAGCAAGATCACAACAATACCCTCCCAAACTTCCCCTTCCGTCAGGACGGCGGCCCTCAGTTCCTCGACCGACGCCACCCACCCTCCCTCGATATGTACGTACCACACTTTCGCCTCACGTCCGGTCGGGTCGGGACATTCCCGGAGAACCCCTTCTCTTTTACCCCAGATTTGGCCCTCTTTCTCCCACACTGCGCATCCATCCATCCCAGTGAAGTAGCATCGCCAGCCTCCTTCCCCGGACAGTTCTCAACTTCAGCCAAAAGCAGTAGTACGTCACTACCACTTCTGGCAAAAAGAAAAGAAAGTAAAAAAAGAGAGAAAAAAAGGAACCGCAACCTCTCTCAAGTTTTTCTTCTTCTTCTTCGTGCCCCACCCCATTCTATAACCGGAAAACCTGGCACCGGCTCCCGATGCCGTCAAACACGCACGTGTTGTCGACGGGTACGTACTGCTTCGTGATGATCTTGATCACCTCCTGCGCCACCATGCCCCCCGTCAGCGCCGACACGTTGTGCAGCTCCCCGCCGCCCGCCCGCGCCACCTCCCGGCTTGCGTCGGCGACCCACCGCTCGACATTCGCCGCCCCTGTCACGCGGCTTGCGAGCTTGCCCGCAACCTTGGCCTGGATCTGTTCCGCCGTCATGGGGGTGGCCACGTGAGACGTCGCGCGCAGGGCGAGGTAGATCGGCAGCAGCGAGGGGGGCGCCATGAATGCCTCGGCGTTCCTGTCGTTCTCGAATTCCTGTGCTGTTGTTGTGGCGAACTGTTAATATAATTTCCTCTTGTCTCGTCCCCCCTCCCAAGTCTGGACGGTTCGATCTCAGGGGTCTCGAGTGGAATAGAAAAGGGGTGGCGGAGTGGGGGAATGGTCTGATCTTGCTATGTTGCATGCTCGCAAGGGAACACACAAGCGAGATATGATCAACCCCCCCATTGAAAAAGCAAGGAGAACCACTTACCAGTAACCGTCGCCAGCCGATCAGCGTCACCATTTGCCCCTCCTGACGCGTTGATGAGCTTGACGAAGGCTGCGTTCTTGCAGAACAGCTCCACCTCGGCCGGGTCCACGTCTCGGCCACCCGGAGCGGCCTGCACCAGCTTCAGCACCTCGTCCACGTCCCTGCGCGCCTTGGCCTTGTAGAGGTTCTGTAGCTTGATGTAGACGTCCGACTGCGCCTTCATGTCGGGCACGTTACCCGGTACGGGCAGGCAGTTGTGCTTCTCGTAGAACTGCTCAACAGCGTCTGCTATGATCCAGAACGGGGAGGTTGCTTCTTGCTAGTTTGGCCTCGTCAGCGTCTCGTGGTCATATAAACCGGTCGATCTCCTATGGAGACGTGAGGGGCCCCAGGATTTGACCAACCGGATTCGCTCGCTTGTACTCGAACACCTCCCTGAGGCTCGAGGGCAGGGTACTCGGCGCCACCGTCTTGAGCACAGCGGCAACGGCCTCCTCGAAGTTCTCCTCGCCACCCTCGGCATTGTCCCTCCTCTGAGCGTCCCGCACCAGGGAGCGGAAAGCGGTCTTTTCCGCGTACGTGGACGGATTCGCGCCGTCGTGGGTCCCCCTCCATTCCTCGAGGTAGTGCAGCAGTATGGCGACGAAGGGCAGGTGACCGTGCTGGTGGGCGTCTAGACCGTCCATGTCCCTGGTCATGTCCCGCGCCCACTCCGCTAGCTCGGGCCAGGGCGCCAGCAGCCTCAGGTCCGTCGTCGCGGTCTCGTCTGGGTGGGTGTCGACGATCGGGAAGGCGCCCGGCAGGTGCAAGCGGAAGTACGAGTAGAAGCCCGCCGAGTGTATCGCCACCAGCGGGGTCTTGTGCTGTCGGCCGTAGGCCTCGAGGAGGCGCAGATCGTCCGGCTGTATCGGGAAGGTGTACATGATCATCGTGAACGTTGGCGAGGTGGCGAGGAAGTCCTGCAGGTTCAGGGGGCCCTAATTGTTTTCCACGAGTGTCAGATCTAACCGCATCTGACAATCTCTCCATGAGCATCAAGCGAGGGGGGATCGGGCGGCGGTGGTGCTGGTGGTGTCTACCCATACCTCGCTCTTCGGGTGCCAGTCGCCTTGGACCTCGGGGTTCAGTTCGAGGAGCAGCTCGGTCGAGCACTGGGAGCGCATCTTGCCTAAGGAGCTCTCATCCAGGAAGAAGTTGACACCTAGGTCTGCTTCGCTAACCACCGTGCTATCCACGATCGTAAACCGGCCGATGCCTGTCCGTCGCAAACGTCAGCATCATAACTAAACGAGTTAAGTATCTCATGTGTTTCGCGACGGGACCATGCCTGGTAGTACGAGGTTCTTCAGCGTCTCTACGCCAACTGTCCCGCTTCCAGAGTTGAGAAGAAGAAGGTTCGCAGACTCCAGAGCAGCTTGGCCACTCGCCGCCCACAGCCTGAGCTGGCGATCATATTTGCGCTCCTTCTCCGACGGACCTTGAAGGACCGGCGGGGTCTGTGTCATCACGACCTCGGTCATTGTGTTCTATGGCCGGTTTATCATGGTAGAAATGTGGATTGAGGTGTGTTGGTGACACCGGAGCCTCCTGTTGTATGAAGGCGAGCAGGATGTCGTCGGTGTTGGTGAAGCCTAGTGCTCAGTGCTTGGCGGCTCCGGAGCTTCCTTAGCTTGCCCGCTCAGGGCGGGGTCGAGCTCCGGGATCTCAGCCACATTCGCGGGGCTTTCAACGGGACCAAGCGCCACACTAAAAAGCCGTTCTTTGTGGCTTAGTCTAATCTGGGGAAGCTCGTGCATGTACCTACTCGTCCAGTTACTATGATCGACAAGAAGGATGAATACATGTGCTACCAGCTAAGATCTGCACCTCGTTGAAAGAAACACCTTTGACAGGAGACGCCTAGAGAGTACTCTTGCAATGCCATGTCATCAACCTTCTCGGAAATACCACACACCGCCAACAGTAGTAATAGCATTATCCATCCACAACTCCCAAAGGTCTATTATAGCATTATGTGCCAAAACACACAAGCAACGAAGCTCTATCTACACACAACCTCACAGGACACGTCTACCTACGCCTTCCCCTCCTCAACCCTAGGCGCCTCAGCAGGAGGAGGCATCCCGCCCACCTCTCTCTCTTTCTCCTTCACCTCCTCTTCCTCGAGCGCAAGCTCCCCCCTCAACTCGGGCAAGAACCGATCGATCCTCTTCCACGTCTCGTTCCAAAGCTCCGCCTTCCCCGGGTCCTTGCTGGGCGGCACCAGGTACCCGCTACTGCTCATGAAGAGCAGTATATTCTTCAGGTTCTCCGGGACCGCTTCTTCCTGTTTGGGGGGTTAGTATTATCACAGTAGCATGACCGCCGCATTTTATTGGCAGAGACAAGGAGTGATCAAGACTCACGAGACTATCCCCCTGCCCACTATTCATCAACCGGTCCATAATCTCAATGATTCTCACCCAAAGGTCCAGCATCCCCTCCCACTTGGACAGCAGCACCAGATACTGCAGGAACACCTTGCACAGGAGGCTCGCGACCTGGACCCGCGTCTCCGACATGCCGTCGCGGTCCGAGGAGAAGACCTCGGGCTTCAACAGGCGTAGGATGAGCGGGAAGAGGACCTCCCCGAAGATGGCCGTCCACTCCTCGTGGTCCGACGACGTCAGCTCCGGGGAGAGCAGAGAGCGCTGGAGCGAGGTGAAGGCCAGGTGCCGCACCTCCCGGCAGGGGTTGGTGCATTGCGTCGTCATGGCTCGGAAGATGGGGAGCCAGTAGGCGGACCAGGCTGCTTAACATGTCAGTTGTCTGGGTGCGAGAAATGGTAATGGGGATGGTGAGGGGTGTGTACCTTCGTTGCTCTCTAGGTGGGACTGCTTCATGAGCTGCGGAATGCGGCTGGTCATGCTGTAAATGATGTTCACGGCCTTGACGCCGCGAGCAACAGCAGGCTTGTCGCTGCCTGGCTTCTCGCTCTTGGCAGGCCGCGTCGCCTTCCGCTGCTGCGGCGTCTGTTTCCGATCGGTTCTCTGCTCTCCGGAAGCGGCCGCTGACGCGAAAGCGTTGAGCAGTTCGATGGCAGCCTCGTAGTTGTCCGCGATGATGGCCGGCGGCGAACCGGAAACGCCGCTCTCCAGTATCTCGAAGACGGTGGGGGCGGATGCGGAATAGATTGCGAGTGTGTTCATAATAGCCCAGAAGTCGGGCGAGGTCATGATCTCGTTTCTCAAAGATCCCGGATTCTCGATACAAAGCTTGAGGCCTTGAAGTACAGGCGACGAGGTCTTGTGGAGGAGTTCCTCGGAGAAGCTCGAGATGCTGTGGAGCAGCACCGGCACGCGGACATAGTCGTAATCATATCCTGCCTGCAGCAGCCTGAAGAGGTAGAAGCTGGCGCGGCCGACAAGAATGGGGTGGTAGCTGGAGACGTCCCGTAGAACTGCCTGCAGGACGTCTACAACCCGTTTCCCAAGGAGTTCGGTCGTATTCTGGTCTCGCAGAGCGAGGATAGTGCAGAATTCGAGGATGTAAATCATGGCCGGGTCGTACACTGGGCCGCTTGGCCGTAGCTTCTGGCCATTTGACGGAGAAGCAGGCACGTTGTCAGTGTTCTTAACTGTGGTGACAATACCAGAGCCGTGATCATCCGGTATCTCCCCCAGCAGCGCTTCGACTAGTGCCTCGACGCTCTCTTCGGGGAGATTGCTGATATTGGCGAACACATCGCCCATGTGGCACGCATTGACGCAGTCGACGGTACACAGTGTGCTCTCCAGTTCCTCGTCTGACGGTTCAGGAGGGTCGTCCGCGGCATAGCTCGATATGTAAGAGGTGAAGGCGGAGAAGAAGCCTGACTCATTCTGCTTCGCGGCCCGGTCAATCACCTGATTAGGGTTCTGCAACGGGATCGGGGGAAGGGCGATCTTGGACGCGTCTTCCGAGAAGAACGGCGGTATCAGGGAGTTGACAAAGAGGTTCAGCCAGATACGGATGATGTACCCCCAGCTCTTCCTGATGACATGCTCATTCTGCGTCACAACACGGAAGAGCACCAGCGTTGCCAGCTGAGCCCTGAAATCCCGGCCGAGCTTCACGGCAAGCTCGCTGACCATGACGCTGTTCTCGCCAACCTGTACTTCGGTGTTGAGAGACGTGTTGGACAGCGTCTCGGTCGACAAGGTCGTCATATGGCTGAGGCAGTAGATGATCTGGTCCAAAGCCTCGGTGTTGCCGTACTTGGCGGCGATCCTGGCGCATTCGTCGAAGCCAGTCACCACTCTTGCGTAGACCGTGTCATCAGTCGCAGACATGAAGACATACGACAGGGTCGCCACAATAGGCTTCCACGTTGCAGCAAACATATCCTTGTCGTAGATGTTGGTATCGCACAGAATCAAGGGCCCAGCGGCCTCCGTCTTCAGCAACAGCTCCTTCCAGGCGTAGTCAAAGGCATGCTTGTTATCGTGTTCGTCCGGGAGAATAATCTCGTTGGACTTGATGGCATCGAAGATATCTTGCAGAAACTGTGGCTCAAAGTCCTTCTTGCCGTTCTGACCGCGCAGGTTTCTTGCAAAATCTGCGATGGTCATCCTCTTCTCGTGCTTCAGATTGGGGTTGTGTTGGTCGGTGTTGAGGATGATGATGGCGTATGTGAGAATGAACGCGGCGTCCTTGTCGGCCACGTCCTCTATATCCTTCCCGGCGCAGTACTTTTCCGAGAAGGAAGAAACGATGCGCTCGATAAGCGGAGCCTCGCCGGGAAGACGGAATGACTCCAGGAGCACCCGCAGTGCTTCGTCCACCCGCTTGCCACTGAAGTCAAACTGGTCCATGAAGGCGTCAAGGATGGCCTCGTTACCCTTCTTCGAGAGGAACTCGCCGAGGATCTTCTTGTTGACTCTGGACGTCCCCTTGAGGAACTTGGCCACCGCCACTGGATCGTTCAGATCCGCGATGACGCCCTTATCGTGGAGATAGGCAAGCCCCCCCTTAGGGCTCTCGTTAAACTTGCTTGTCCCCTTGACAATGATCTTCTTCCGCTGCCTCCGTTGTCTGAGCTCCTTCGGATCAGGGTAATCCTCAGTTACGGGCTCGTCATCGAGTCTCTCTGCAATAAACTGCACAAATTTGAGAAGCGCGTCGAGGCAGAGGGGAGGGACACTGGTCGTGCTCCAGGTAGCCGAGTCCGGAAGGGCATTCCTAGACAGCAGCCCGATCATATCCTCGCACAGGTCCGCGCGGTCCTCGTCACAATCGTAGTTGACAAATAGCTCAACCATGAAAGTCGGCATCCGTGCTAGGACGCCGATATTCTCGACCATAGCCTGCCGCGCCTCCGGCTTGCGTGTCCCTCCCTCCATGCCTAGTTTTTGGCGGTCCTTGACTGGAACCGGTGTCGCTCGTCCGCTACCTGTCTGTGACGGTGGTGGCTTGACGAGCTTCGGCGCCTGTGGTATGCCAGCGTAGAGAGACGGGTTGATGCCCGGCTCTCGGGGAATGTCGACCGAGGGATGTAAGCACGCAACGAGATAGGAGAGGTAGAGTTCTTGTTGCAACTTTAGAACACCACGACATGTCGATAGAAGGGTGCCGGCCACAATCAGGGCCTCTTGGAGGATGGCCATATTGTCTGAGCGGACAAGTTGGAAGAGGTGCGCACACAGTTGGTCCTCTGCAATGGTCGCCAAGGCCGGATGCCTCGCAATCGAAGGTCCAGCAACTTCAAGGGCAACGTGGATGATCCGTAAGGCCATCACCCTCATCTGGTCCGGATGTCTGTGGTCGTGCGGATCAAGGAAGTTTACGAGCACGCGGAAGAGTTCTCGGACAGAAGGAAGCGAGTATGGCCGGAGGTCGACAGACACCGAGTCTTCGGCACTTGAACTCGTGCTGGTCCGCGTAGCATCCTCAGTGCCACTATTACTCGGCTTCTCGGAACTCGAAGACTGCCGCGGGTCGGCAGAAGTTGGAGTCGCTGTAGGTTCAGGGGTGACCGGCACGTCCGTCCCGTTTGCCGCCGGGTCCATCTTGACGTTATCCATGTCAGCATCCGTCTGCTTGTCCAAGGCGTCGCTCTCATCTCCGGCTTCCACCTCTAGATGCTTGAGGTCCTCGAATATGATCTGGCACATGCGGACCATGGACGCCTCAGCCGTCCGTCTCAGCACCTCCGAGAACCTCGATCTGGAACATATCGTCAGGCCCCGTCCCATCATGTCACACACACTCTCGTCACTGAGGATGTCTCCGCCAGGTCCCGAGAGCATGTCTTCCATCAGGTGCAGAATCATAAGGAGCACGACCTCCTCCTGCGCAGAGTCGCTAATGTCGAACTGGCAGTGCGTTATAGCGGCCGACAGAGCTTGTAGTGCCAAAGCAAACCGTGGTGAGTCGGGTGCGATGAAGCCGTATGCGAGGAACTTTCGTATGGCGCGAAGGGCAAGAACAGTGACTGGAGCAGCAGTTCCCTTTGCCTGGATAATCTGGAGGAAGGGGAACAGGAGCACGAGGGCGTCGAATTTGTGGATGTCTGCGCATGTTAGCGACTACTATTCAGCGCTGATGCTTCAAGAGTATCAGAGCCCGACTGTACCTTTAACACCGGTCAACTCCTGCCGTAGCCTTCCAAAGCCCGATATCAACGGATTGTCCTGCATGCTCTTGCCCTTCTTGCCTCGTAGGCCCCATCTGTTCGCCGGCCCCAGGTCGCCTGTAGCATCGCCGGATACCGCAATCCCAGATGGGTCTTTGCTCCTGGGCCGAATAGCAGAGGTAGGAGGACCGAGCTGGACCAGGTTCGGGCTGCCACCCAGTATCGCTGACACGGACGAATGCGGCGACCGGGCGTACTTCTGGATAGCTGATGTGATGGCAATGCATTCCGATATGACCAGTGACACTGGATCGACAGCAACAGAGACAGGCCGACTCCTGTATTGCATGCGGGACGAATGGGCGAAGCGTCGAGAATGCGGTGTCGCAGGAGTCGAAGGTATCGGAGTCGAGTGTGTAGGCGCCGGCGTATCCATGTTTGCCGCTTGGGCATTTAGGAACGCCATGATTACGTTCGGTGCCTGTCGGTGAGGAGGGATGCGCAATAAGACTCCAAGGTGACTGTACGTAGTCTCGTAGCGAGGTTGAGCCTGGTCTTAGACTTTGGGGGACCTGCTTGTTGCAGCCACAAACAAGAGGTTTCGGAGGACCATAAAAGAACGTGTGTAATGTGTCACAAGAGTATGTTTTGATCACTTCCGCATGATGGTCTATTGTTGCACCACAGCATGCGTGTTGTTTCCAGACAAGGACAGTAGACCTTGAGGACAGTGAACAGCGTATAGATATCCCAAGGCTGTCCCCAATTGAACACATGGAGCTTCATCCAAGCCTTGCGGTTGCACTGACGTGCAGCGGTCGCGCTAGCGCAGATCGGCTAGCGTGGCAGAAGGAATTAATATTACGTAAGCTTCCATGATGGTTGGGGGGATCAGGGGTCATGCAAGAAGATATGACGAAGTAGGGCTACATGAGAACACTATTATTGTAACTGCAAGGAGTAGTTTCGAAGATGATATCATTTATGCCATACTTGAAGCCATTTGACCTTAGGTAGGCACGGGTGACTAACCCAAGCAGACCTCTTGACTGAACGGGCCATATGCCCAACGATGAAACCCAGCTCCTCTCTATGCCAGATGATGGTCTTGTAGTATGCTCGAAGTAGTACCACCTTATCCATCTTTTGCATCACCACCTAGATGCGAACGCCGTCAAATATCAAAACAGTACCCTCTGTACCCTCCAAAGGGAAATGAGAGAGCAAGCCCTGTTGAGTATCTGCGTAGCCGGGCCGTATGTTCTGGAAAGACAAGCGGCGAGGTCTAGCAGTCTAGCAGTTGATTTCGTGGGAATTGAGAATGTTCTCCGGCCTAGGTCTCCTCGACCTTCGCCGCGCCACCACCGATCCTCTCCTTTTTTGCTGCAGGCTTCTTCTCCGCAGGTTTCTCGGCAGGCTTCTCTGCTGCCGCTCCAGCCTGCTTAGGACTCGAGCCAGTCGTGTCTTTCACCTTCTCCTTGGACGCCTTCTCGGCCTTGTCCTTGATGGCGATGTTCTGCATCTCCGTCTTGTCCTTCTCCCACTGGCTGTTTGGGTCGCTGAACTGCTCTTTGATCTTCTGAGCCTTTTCGGCCTTCTCCTTCTCCTCCTCTTCTCGGGCTAGTCTTTCTTGCTCCATTTCCTGTATAATATCAGCATGATTTGTCACACAAGCGGATTGAAGCAAACTGCTCACCTCCATGTGCTTAATGTCGTCCACACTCGGCTCGTAAAGATGCCAGATTGTGTAGTGCGGCAGTCCTACGACGGAGTATCCCATGCGCCTCGACATCTGCACATCGATTGTCAGCTCAAGTACCCACAACATCCAAAGCCAGAGCGAAATATGCTAACCTTTCCGAACCCTTCCGTCTCAGCATGCTTCTCAAAGCTGAACGCAGGGAAATGGACGCCAGAGCGGAAGACCTTAGCCTTGGCCAGGATACTGACTCCACCGACGCCGTCGATCTCCATCTCCATATCGGGATCGCCATATGGGTCGCGCAAGTAAGCAAGGTGAGGCCGCCACGTCGCATACTCTGCGTATCCCTCGACGATGACGGCGTCTTCATCGAGAGTGTCGGCGAGGGCCAAGGCAGTCTCGGACTCTTGCCACGAGTTGAGATCGTACGGCTGCTCTCCTCCAAGCCAGTCTGGCAGTGGGCGCCACACGTCTGGGGGCTGTTAGATTATATCCTCCCAGTGACTAGAAGCAAGCGGCACTCACTAGGAACGATGACATCCTTGTTATGGCGCATCAGATCCTCCAAGATCGAAAACGGCGCTGTCTCGACATCGACATCTCTCCAATACACCCAGGAATGGTACGGCCTCAGCGCCGCACTAAGGAGCCAATTCCTCGCCTGAGCCATCAGCTTCCTCCTGCTCGCCTGCGCAGCGAACCCATGACGGCTCTCAACATCCTGGTTAACCTTCTGGCCAAAGTCTTTTTCGATAATCGATATCTCCCCGTAATGCGCCGCATCATCCTCCGAGGCCTGGATCGCCTCGAGATTCTCCACCAACACCTCGAGCGTCCTGTCCTTCGAGTCGGACACCAAGAAGGCTAGGTCGATGAGATGATGCGGATAGGTAAAGTTCCTTAGGTGGGAGAAGAACATGGGCAGGTGCGGCTCGGCGTCACGCAGCGGGACACACATTAATATGCGCTCCTCGCGCTCCCACCCCCGCGCGGTGCCCTGTACGTTAGACAGGTCATAGTACCGCACGGTCTCTAGTTCGAAGTCCTCCCCGCCCGACAGGAGCCCGAGCGAGAAGAGGGGTAGGACGGCGCCGTTGGAGAAGAAGTAGTAGAGCCCGAAGAGGCCCAGGGCTATGAGTGCGCCGAGTCGGAGGTAGAATCGCCTTCGTCTTCGGCCGGCGGGCGTGGAGTTTAGCCGTGGCTGGAATCTGGATTCAAAGAAGACACGATTAGCCATTGATCTCTGAGAAAGTAGAGGTGACAGGATGGGTTGACGGTCAAGGGTAAGGAGGTGGTACCTGTGTGGGGAGAGCTCGAATGTGTTCCCTCTTGGATAGCCATTTGAATATCCGCTGACATGGTGTCGAGGGGTGACTTTCGACCCCGACGAGGCGAAGGGAAGCATCGCAACTGGATTCGATGCGCCGTCAGGTGCCGCAGTCCGACGTCCCTCCCGTTGCAGCACTCCGAAAAGGAGCGACCGAAGTTCAGACGATTGTCCGAAAGTTGGGATCGCCGTACTTCGTCGCTGTCACGCTAGGGTCCGGATGGACTGGAAGTCTTTGAATCTGCGCCAGCTCAATGCATAATTGTCACAAAATGGGAAGGCACAAGGACTGATTCAGTTGAGGATTGATGTCCGCAATAAGTGTCGTCGTACAGGGAGGATGCGATGATGATAAAAGGTGTTCGCTTCGACAATCAGCTTCGAGTCCGACGGATACGGGTCCGCTGGATTCAAAAGAATAACGCAAGGGTGCACTACTTTTTGTCAGGGTACCTTTGCCAGGTTTCTGCGCCATAAGCGCGCCATGCCCGCCTGGTCAGTACATTTCAGAGCTGTACCTCGCTAATTCTTGGCATCATCCCTTTCGTGTCCTTGTCAGTGGCGCCTAAGCGAGGCGCTAGTCTGGTACGTACTTGGACGCCACGTTTCATCTGGCTCTGTTTCAACTTGTTGGCTGCATGACTAATCACATGTCATGGTCCCCCTTACATGACCACTTCGGCGTAACACCCCCAACATGCTTCCTCTGTCCTATCCACCCAATACCTGCCCGACCGATGCCGTAGCCCCAACCTCACTCGCCGGACTGGGTGGCCGCTCTCCCGTATCCCACCTCACCGGCTGCGATCCCAGCACAAACTCCATCTCGCCTCCCTCCGCAAAGACGTCCTCCCAGCTCACCCAGCCCTTATCCCAGCTCTCACCATTGACCCTCAGACTCTGCACGTAGAAGGCCTCCTCAGATCCTCCCATTGTCTTGATCCTCAGCTTCTTCCCCTCCCCAAGATCAATCGTGAGGTCCTCAAACCAGGGGCTCCCGACCAAGAACGTGGTCTGTCCCGTCATCGGATACAACCCCAGCATCACCCACAACACCCAGCTCTCCATTGCGCCCGCGTCGCTATTCCCCGGCAGTCCGCTAGGCGTAGGGTGGTAGTACTGCTTCGCCACTGACCTGCTGTGCAGGACGCTCAGATCCTGGCGTCCTGCAAAGTTATACAGGAACGGTGTCGTGAAACTCGGCTCGTTGCCCGGATTGAACAGGGAGTGGTTGAAGAACGCCTCGAGTCTCTCCACGAACCTGTCCGGCCCGCCAGAGAGCGCCATCAGCGCGTCGATGTCGTGGTGCGCGTTGAAGGAGTACTCCCACGGCAGCGCCTCGTAGTAGTAGTCCCCCCAGTAGCACCCCCCGCAGGTCAGGGGGTCCTGGGGCAGGAAAGAGGTCAGGTTCCGGGGCACCAGGAACCCCGAGAATCCCAGGGAGGTGGCGTTCGGGTTCCAGTGGTTGCGCCAGTTGTGCGAGCGGGCGAGGTACTTGTCCGCGTCGGAGGTGCGCCCCAGCGCCTTGGCTACCTGGTAGAGGGAGAAGTCGTTGACCGCGTACTCCACCGCCCGGCTCACGGATCGACCGTAGGTAGGCGTAATGAAGCCGTGGGCGAGCCAGTCGGGCAGGGCTCCTCGTCCTTCTTTTGTCGAACCCGACCTGTCGCGGGGATCGTTGTTGTTGGGCGGGGTGACTTCCGCATCTTTGACCATCGCGGCGTAACCGTCGTCCCAGTTAATCTTGCCCCTGAGACCTTTCACGTAGGCGTCTGCCAGGACGTTGTCGGCATTTGAGCCGCCCTGGGTTGCTCCGTTAGAGAATGATGACCGGGCGTCGGGCATGTAGCCGGCGTTGCGCCAGACGTCGATGAGGGATCTGATGTACTCTTCGTAATGCATTGGTTGGAGGATGTGGAAAAGTGGCGTCGTGCAGCGGAACTGTGAGGTGTCAGCGCGGGGAAGAGCAGGCAAACATTGACTGTAAAACGACGTACCAAGTCCCATAGAGTGAAGATATCATCATAGTACGGCTCAGACGACGTCCAGAGCGGATTTTCACCTGTCTTGTTCGTCGGGATGAGATGCATATGATACAATGAGGAGTAAAGCAGCTGCAGCTTGGTCGTGTCTGTATCGGTAGTCGTTATCCTTGAGAAGACCTCCGAGTTCCAGACGTCCCGGGTCTGTTGTTTCACAGTTGCCAAAGGGGCCTCTGCAGGAATCTGCTCGTTGACGTTCTGGCAGGCCTGCTCGGTGGAAATGAATGAGACGCCCACTCGAGACTTAACATTCTTCGCTTTGAAGGTGAAGATGGCACCAAGACGAGCTGTAGAGGTCACGTTAGGTGTGTCCGAGTACTGTGCCAGCCCACTGCCTGCGTTGTTGCCATCTCCGAGAAATGTCTTCCATGTGGGCTCCGAATCAAAATAGCCGCAGAAGTATACGCTCCATTTCGGTGCGCGATTCCATCCCTTTCACAAGTTAGTCTGGTTCAAATATATAGTTGTAACAAACCCTACGTTATCATACGAACCATAGCCGTAATATTTCGTCTGGTTGCCTTCCTTTCCGACAGTGATGCCTCCACCAAGGTAATGCTGCTCAAGACCCATACCCCGGTAAGACGACAGGACGTGAGAAACATCGACAATGATATTGCGAGCTCCTGTACACGGAAACTTGTACCTGTACAAGCCGGCTCTGTCCGTTGCCGCCAGTTCGACCGTGATTCCCGAGCCAAGCGAAGCCTTGTAGTAGCCAACCTCGGCCTCGTCAGCGGCGGCCCTTGTGGCGCTCTGGTCAGCGAGAGGATTGGTGATGTTGCCCATAGCAGGCATCTGCGAAACCACTCCGTATTTGGGCGCGCCGCCCGTACCGCTCTCGTGGAGCATACTAAACCCGGTGAAGTTCCCGGTTGGTTGATAGCCCGAGTAGCTGTCAGAGCCGGTGTAGAGGTCCGGTCCAAGCTTAACCATGCCTAACGGCCGGCTTACACCTGGAAACGTGTTTCCGCCATTAGTTGATCCCATCTACCGTTCAGTGTCAGCTTCTCCAGGAAAGACACCAGGTCCAAGGAGCCTAACGCACGAATGGCAAGGCATAGCTTGCTAGGTCGACTGGCGGAGCCGCATATGCCACGGCGCCTAGAAGCGAGATGGCACGGAAGAACGCCATGCTGGCCAGTCTGCTGCTACCGCAGGAGAATGAAGAGTCTTCCGGTCGTCTAAGCGCGTCATATTGCAGCACACCACCGTATTCCTTCCTCTGTTACTTATACACAGTCTCTTCAACCAGCAACTCCAGCGCCGGCAACCCGGCAAAGCGCAGGATCGTAATTCTTCAGGAGGGGTATGGTCCATCAGCTGGTGCACGGGCGCATATGGCGTAGAGGAGAGCGCTACCAGTGGAGATCACATCGGAACGGGGAATATTGAATGTAACTAGGCTCGGATGTAGTATTCTACCACGTTGCGAGAACGCAGCTATCCATTGGAGATCTCGGTCTAATGAAGGACGGTTGTCGCTGCGGCGCGGCCATCGGAGAGGGGAAAACGTGGGAGGTTGATGGCTCGTGAGTGGAGAGATTAGGAAACCCCAGTCATCTTAGACTTGAGCAAAACAGGGAGGACAAGAAGGACCAGATGGCTATATGTTTGGGAACCGTCGACGATGAAAGCTTGGAGGAAGCACTCGGGGAAGGCATATGTTCGCCCCGAGCACTCAAGAGCCAAGTCCAAGAGCCTGCGGCTATTGTCTTCGTCCGAACCCATGAGCGAGGTCCAATGCCGATTTAGCTACACAGGCTCATGCAGAAAACAATCAAAATTGAGACCATACCGGTGAGGAGGCCTACACTAGTAGGTCAGGCCGCACGTCATGAAAAGCACCAAATTGGGTTGCAGTAACCGTCTTGGCAGTTCGGAAAATAGAAATGAAAGCTTTGCTGATCGTCAGGGGAATCAAGCTTTGGCGCAGAAAGGCCAAACGTCCGCCACGGGGACTGTGATTTGTTCGCATAGATATGCATATCGCCCTACAAGCAGTGGGAATGGCCCGGTCTCCAAACAAGTGACAGAGCGTCAGTCCTGGAACGAATATGATTGAGCGATATCCGGAATCGAAGTCAGATCGTATCAGGATTAATGCAAGACAAGAACACTTGCATCGGGTCGCATAGGGAGACGGCGCTGTAACCTTCCGGTTCAGATTCAACCACGTCACGGCCTCATAGACGATCACGAGCCAAGAAAGCACAGATGACAAGGCGGGGAGATGAGATGTCTGAAATGCTGACGAGAGGAGAAGAATGGGTTGAGCATGTCCGTTCAACTGGGCCTGAGGACAAGATGGTTGGGGCCAGCTTCTCAAAAAAAGGACGGTCCAAAGCTGTAAGGAAAACTGGGTTATCATACTAGTAGAATTGACTTGAGCCCGATAGATCTCTGCCCCAAATGTTGAGGCTGAGAGAATGGCTCTCCAAGCTTTAGATTCACAGAAGTTAGCATCTGTCCGTCATGGGAAAGCTGTGGCATCCTTTCGCGGGGACAATCCAGTGTTCCAAGCACGGACCACGTGGTGGTGGAGCCCAAGTCCGACGGTCCCAAATGCGGTGAAAACCGAACTTTCGCTCACCGACGGCAGAATTTTAACTCTACACCACCTTCAACGAGGATACCGACAACTCGATACGATGGGGCGACGACCGAACAGTCTCATCCTGCAGTACTTCGAGAGGGGCCCGAAGCTCGCAGACAATAGCAATCGCTATCCTCACACGTGCAAAGCGTGCGGCGAGAACTTCCCCAAGGGCAGGATCGATTCCTTGACAAACCACTTGACCAAAAAGTGCCCCGCCATCTCGGAGGCCGACCGGATCAACGCCTGCCTCACCCTCCACGGAATCAACCATGCCGCCAACCGAGCCCAGAAGTCGAGACAGGTGCAGCCCAATGGGCCGCCCGTCGACCTGCCCATGATCCAGCGAGACTGGACGGCTCTAGAGACACTTGCCGAGGTCTCGAGGCAGATCGAGGCTAATGAGAAGCAACCTGCCGCCGAAGACAGGGGCCTGAACCAGGCGGTCAATGGCAACCCTCAATCTACCCTGGCCGGTGTGATTTCGGCACCAGCGCAGCAGCAATACGCGGGCGAGCGCTTCGAGTTGCACGACCAGTTCACATTCGAGAACCCTCCGGCACATGCAAACGGCGAGCATCCGCAGTTCAAGCAGGACGATCATGGTGAGTGACGCCTCGCCATCAAGCCACTGTACAAGTCGTCATGCAGCTAACCGCTTCTTTACTCCAGTCGAGAACCAAACTACGGACACAGCAAACAAAGAACTTCTTCCAATAGTCGAAAACCTCACGGCCCTTATCCAATCCGCTACGGAATCCGAGTCTGCCAACTTGTCCATGGCAGCCGCCGCCGCTGCCCGTCTCCATCCGTCTCCGTACGCTTCCGAGAGCCCGCTGTCTTCGGTGCCGCCTAGCGAGGATGTGGCGCATACCGAACTGTCCATGGAGCATACCATACAGCACTCATACAATGCGGGAGAGCAGCCTTCGCTTCCGGAAGCTGGTGCGACTCAGCAGATACCAGTTACCAGTGCTGCCCAGCAACTATCGGTGCCCAGTGCCTCTCAGCCGTGGGGAGAGATCAGTTATGCAGCTGACGGTAGTTTCAATATCGCAGAAGCCATAGCTCACACTGCGGCGAACTTGGCTAAGAGCAACTTCCGCATGGATGCTTCGGCCACAGGGCTCAATGACGCCAAGGGCGCATTCCGTATGGATATGACGGGTAGTGGAGGACTCAATGGCACGAAATCACGCCATTTGCGTGCCCGGTTCGACCCGACGCGCAGGAAGGAGGTCCAAGAGGTCCGCAAGATCGGTGCCTGCATCCGTTGCCGCATCCTCCGGAAGACGTGCTCCAAGGGCCACCCCTGCGACACCTGCCGCAAGGTCTTGTCACCCAGGGTCTGGCGGTCCGGCTGTGTCAGGACCAAGTTCTCGGAGCAGCTCGACTTGTACTCGGCCGGGGTCCAGATCGTGCTTGCGCAGAATCGGATCAACGGCCTGAAGAATCAGTGGTCGCAATGGCCGCTCATGAACCATGGAACCAAGATTGTGGGGTCTCACTTTCCCGAAAAGGGCATCTCGCTCTCCCTCATGGTCTTGGAGCGCGACCCCTATCAGGACCCAAGCATGGCCAAGGACGAGTCCAACCCGCAGCCGGTTCCCACCGAAACCCGCAAGGTGGTCATGATTGACAACGAGTCGCAAGACGTCCCCGGCCGCCTGGAGGCCTACATGCGCGAGGTCTTGCCCGAGTTCACCCGTCTCGAGCCGTCTCACTTCATGCGAGTGACGCTGGAGCTGGCGCTGCGCGTGGCGGAAGAGACCAACGACGACCTGCTGAAGAAGTCGCTTGAGCTCTGGGGCCTGGTGGAGCTGCTGGACAGGGAACGCCAGTGGTCAATCCGCGTCGTCTCCAACGGCGTCGCCCATGACTGGATCAAGGATGACGCCCAGGGAGAACAGCAGGAGATCTTCACCACCATCTGCCTCCAGCTGGCTGCCGCCGCCGAGCGCAAGGCGGGGAGCATCAGCAAGAGTCTGCTCACAGGCATGCAGCGCGTCCTCCAGGACAGCAAGACGAAGATCGGCTTCGGCATGTACCTTGCGACTCTCGTGCTGCTCAACTCGGTCGAGAAGTCGACCTGGGCCTTCAAAGCCTGGGAGCAGGATAATCTCCGCCCGCTTTGGCCGCTGCCCAAGGACCCCAGCACCTTCAGCCAGCAAGGATATGTCATAGCGGACCTCCTGCGCATGCTGTTGGCGATCCGGCGGGCTCTACCTCGGACAGCCCGCCGCGAGGAAGACGGCATCCTCGTCGCCCTTGACGAAGACCTGACTATCCAGGAGTACTTTGAGAACTTGAACCTCAACTGTAAGCTTGCCGTCAACCTTACTTCCCATTATTGTGTGCCCGTGACTGACACTCTTGACAGTTGCCGAGGTTAAAGCCAAGCAGGAGAGCCCCAACTTCTCGCCCACTGATCCTCGTTCATTTGAGCTTCTCTTTTGCTCGACTCTTCTCCTTCCGGGACAGGATGCGGCTTAATTCCTTCCCCTTTTCGGCCTCTACATTGATGTATGGCATTGGCTTTCACTCCACCGTCCGCCTCTGGGATTCGGCACAGGGCAGGCAGGATACGACAGAAAAGGACACGACATGACGAACCACACCAACAACAACAGCATGTATATTTACGACAGGCGTTCGAGCGGTCCAGGGCTTTTCGACACCAAACAGGGACAAAATTAAGGGCGCTAAACTTCGATGCGGGACAACCTTAGAGTAATACCCCAAGGAAATGCGTTCAGGGCAACGGTGTTTACGGAAAAGTTCTTGAAAAGCAATATAGATTTCGAGGGTCTCACCCATCGTACCCTAGCTAGGAACGCTAGGTGTTTGCTGATGGATTGTTCAGCTCATAATAATGGTTAAACCTCTGCTTCTTATCATGATCAGACCTGCTCTTGAACTCGTACAACTGCTCCAGACAAACAATACGCCCGCTCGTAATTACGCGATGATGCTTTCTCTCACCATACCGACATGCGCATAACCCTACCGATAAAGCATCTCCCACCTAGCCGCAAGATCACCCTACTAGAGGCTCCTCTCGCTCAGCCCGGTATCAGTCCTCTTAATCGGTCCGGGCTGCTGCTGCTGCTGCCCCGCGCTCCCGCCCCCGCTGCTCTGCTGCCCGCTCCTCTTGGGCTTCCGGAAGCACGCAAACTCGCTCTCGCTCGCCTTGCGTAGCCTCTTCAGCACGGCCCTCATCTCGGGCAGCTCGGCCTGCAGGCGCGCCCTGGCCTCGTTGTCGGTCCGGCCGTCGAGCTCCTGGTAGATCTGGCTCTGGATCTCGGACGCGCGGTCCGTGGTGTACTGGCTCAGCGTTTGGGCGACGAACTCGACGTCGAGCGTGGCCTGCATCAGGGCCTCGAGGTTGTACTTCGGGCGAGTCCGAAACGCGTCGAGGAGCTCGCGCGAGGCCTGCTCGAGGAGGTACGACAGGACCTGCGAGGTGAGGGAGGAAGCCGTGGTGGATACCTGGCTGTGGACCAGGACCAGGTTGAGGAGGGCCTCGTAGACGTAGGGTTTTACCTCGCGGGCTTTCGTGCCGGGAGGGGAGGAGGCGGACACCCAGTCCGGGCTCGTGATGCCGGAGCGGATGACGAGGCGCAGGGACTCGACCGAGGAGCGCGTGTAGGACTGGAAGAGGCGGGCGTCGATCTGCCCCAGCACGTCGCGGATGGTCTTGGTCTCGTCCGTGAGCTTGACGGAGAATGCGTTTTCAAACTGCGTGTTGAGGCTGGGGACTACCTGGGAGCGGAGGAGCTGCAGGTTGGAGAGGGTGAGGAGCATGCGGACGTTCTGTAGGCCACAGTTAGTACGCAAGCGACGAATGTTGGAGGGTGCCATGGTTTCCTTACCCTATCTCCGGCATTGATGCTGCTGCTGCCCCCGACAAGGCTCGCCCGCCTATCCCGCGGATGCGTCACGAGCACGAAATCGTCCACGTCCGTCGTCCACTCGTCGTCGGCCTGCTTGACCGGCCGCTCCGCGTTCTCCACCATGCCGCTCAGCGCCTTATACAGAGTCGTGACATACTGGCTGCGCACCATCTGGAGCAGCTTCTGCGGAGGGGGGAGGACCATATCCCCTGCCCCTGGCTTGGACATGGCGTCCGAGATGTACAGGATCTGCTGCATGCCGCTCAGCAGCGCGCCCTCGAACGCCGCGAAGGTGGCCGGCATGCGGGTCACGTCCTTGCGGTCCAGCGGCCGCTGCCAGTCCTCGACGAACTTGATGTTCTCGGCGTCCTTGTTCCAGGCCGCGCACAGGGCCGACACACATCGCTCTCTCGCCGCGCCGACTAGTGTCCTCAGACGCTCTATCTCGACGGCGTCGCCCTCGCGGACTGGAGAGATGCTGGCTAGCTCGGCTGCTCCTGAGCCGACAAGGGCGAGCATCTTGGAGAGGTGGTGCACACCGCTGACAGAGTTGGACCATGGCGGCCAGAAGGCAAACTTCTCCCAGGCTTCGCCACGCTTGGGGGATGGAGGAGGCAGGTTGTTGGCGTCAAAGTTGAAGCGTGGATCTCTGGGTCCATTAGGGCTCAGTGCACCGTTTTTGGTCGTGGCGGACATTGGCGTGTTAGGAGACGTCGGCAGAGGCGAGAAGAGTAGTGAGATGTCCTCGGGTGGAGGACCGGCGAAGAACTCGTAGACTTGCTCTCGTATCAGGTCGACCAGCTCCACGGTCCCCTTCTGCAGGCTGACAGTGCCCTGTTGCGAGAGCCGGTGTTGGTTCTGTGACTCGCCCTTATACCCAGCAGGCAGCTGTGTCTTTCCGTCGACAAACCCTTGCACAGTCTGCCAGAACTCCATTACCTCGCCCAGGAGCCCTTGGGCCGACAGCATACTGCTCATAAAAGCCACCATCTTCTCCCACAGCTCGATGATGTCAGCACTGTCGAACGAGGGGGTCTTGCTCTCGATGGCCTGCCGTCCGAGGGTTCGCATGTGGGAGGCAACAATCTGCGGTGAGGGCTTCTCGCAGTTTGCCAGCCGCCTTCGCAACACCTCGATCTCGACCTTGGACCTGTCCGCAGTCGCCTGGATCTTGCCTTTCAAGTGGTCATACCAACTCAGAAGCCAGACCCAGATGGGGTTATCCTCGACGCCTAGCTCTAGGAGCAGTGTGATCAGCTCCATGTGCTGATCTTGCCGCTGGCCGGCTCCCGCCTCCGTCTTGGGCGCGTTATGAAGCGAGGCCAGCCTCCTCCAGACGTCTCGCTTGAAAGCCTGCATCTGCTCGTCCACATCGTGCCACATGCGTCCTGCAAGGAGGATCTTGTACAGTTGTTCCTCCGACGGTTGCCGTGAACCCATATTCTCGGCTAGTTTCCTCGCTTCGTCGGCAAATCTCCTCGCTTTTGTGTACTCCTCCACTAGCGTCTCGTTGTCTTTCCGTTTGATGCTGTCGGATATTGCTGCACTGATTTCAACACACTCCTTGAACTTGTCGAGACTAGAGGACACCGTTTTCAGATGCTCTTCCTTTTCTCTACCTCCAAGCGCCGGCCCCCAGACGTCTTCTGCTTTCGCCACAACATCCAACAGTGGCGCCTTGATGCCCATCACTCCGTAGTCACTCTCTTTGATGAGCGCGTTCTTCTTCCGCGGGTCCATAGCAGGTGTCAAGGGACTCGCCAGGTTATGCTGTCCACTACTGCCACGGAAACTATTCCTGCTGGCGTGACGGGAGTGTCCCCTGGCATGCGTCCGTGGCGGTGTGGGATCCGCACCCCGGTACTTCATCTCCTTGTAGACATTATCTATGGTCGCTTTGGCGCGGACGAAGCGTTCGAAGTTGGACTCTACCAGCACCTTGAGGGACGCCGACTTTTGATCGATCGATTTGGAGAGGACATCAAGACCGTTGAGCAGTTGTTGCGTGTCTGCCGTGGCATGCATCTGTGACAAGAACAGCGCCGGGGAGAAGGTCGTTGAAGAGAGGAGGAAACGATTTCGAAGCCGCGTATCCTCCTGTAAGGGCAGGCCCATCTGCTTTAGCGTCCTGACCACGCTATCTGTTGTGCCCAGCGGATCTGGCTCATCTCTCTGCACCAGATTGGCGATTCCCCCCGCCGAGTTCTCGGAGCCTGGCACGATACTGCTTCTGTTGCTGACTGCTCGCTCGAGGGCTTGGTATTTCGACTTGCGACGGTTGAGCTTCTTCTTCTTCATGTCCTCCTCATCTGAACCGTCGCTGACGTCGTTCTTCTCCGCCGGCCATTCCTCCGGGTATGGATTCGACACCTGGTAGAAGTCCAGGACCGCCCTGTCGAGGTCCGCCATGGCAGGAAGCGGCTCGGTCGCTGTCTCCGGCTTCGGTATGACCGAGGACGAGGCGCAACGAGCTTGGGTCTAATTGCTCGGCGAGTCCGGTACTGTGGCAGCACCCCTATTTCTTATTGTTCGGTACTAGTAGGCTAGAGAGGGAGAGTGACTTCAGGTATTTTGAGAGAAAAAGATGTACCGGGGCCCATATGGCCGACGATGGACCTGATACTGGCCGTGCTTGTTGAGCACCTACATTCGCGCTAACTCTGGGCACCGATATTGTTTCAAGTGTTCAACTCCATCTGGAGATGTCTCCGCTCCTGATCCACGAAGAGCTTCAGCCTCACTGGCACCGCCACATCGGCAAACGGCGCTAAGGCAAACGGAGCAAGCCACTTTACAAGGTCCACCATGGTTACTTAGCAATGTACGTCATCCCGTACCTCCGGCCGGCTTCACTTCGGATTTGGCACTTTTTTGAAGCGACGGACCAATGGCGCTAATGGACGTCTCTGTGCACGGACGTCAGTTGCATGTGCTGAGCGGGTGGAGCTTTAACATGTCAATGATATCTCGCAGCTCGATTTCTTTTCTGCTCAAAATATACCGCGCCGCCGTATCACCGTCGACGACTCGAACCCACGAAGCCACGACCACGCCGACCTGTTCCCCAACCCCTTTGAGTATTCTTAATACTGCTTCTCGGTGATACCCTTCATAATGCTTGCCACCCGTGCGATTGCGGCTCCGGCCAGGCGCCAATTCCTTGGCGCCGCCCCTCGTGCCGGCACAACCTACATGTTGCAGGTGAGAAGTACAATTGGCGTCCGATGTTGTAGGGGACGACATGTTGACAAGAACTTCCAACAGAGCCGGAGGGGATATGCCGCTGCGCAACAAGAGCGGGTCGCCAAGTTCACAGGACAGAAGGCCTCGAATGTAAGAACGCCGATCGATCCGTACAAAGATTTTCGATCTTCGGGTTCCAATTGGGAGTGCCTTGGAACAACAACACAGCTCAATCGGAGCGCATTGAGGTTTTGGAGGATGCAGAAGGCTAGTACTGACAGCCTGGCAGGGCAAATACACCGTGTCTCTTATTGAGGGTGACGGTATCGGTCCCGAGATCTCACAGGCCGTGAAGGACATCTTTGCGGCAGCCAAGGCGAGCAATAACTCTACAAATCCTTTACCATAGGAGCCAATGGCTGACTTGTGATAGACACCCATTGCTTGGGAGCCTTGCGATGTGACACCTATCCTCAAGGACGGCAAGACTGCGATCCCCGACGCCGCGATCGAGAGCATTAGGAAGAACAAGATCGCCCTGAAGGGCCCCCTGGCTGTAAGTGGAGGGCGGCTCGTCCATGGCAGCATGCTCAAATACTGACCGTACTCACAGACGCCCATCGGCAAGGGCCACGTCTCCCTCAACCTTACCCTCCGCCGCACATTCAACCTCTTCGCCAACCTCCGGCCCTGCCGCTCGGTCGCCGGCTTCAAGACCCCGTACGATAACGTCGACACGGTCCTGATCCGCGAGAACACCGAGGGCGAGTACTCGGGCATCGAGCACGTGGTGGTGGACGGCGTCGTGCAGAGCATCAAGCTCATCACCCGCGAGGCCTCGGAGCGCGTCCTACGCTTCGCCTTCCAGCACGCCACCGAGATTGGCCGCAAGAAGGTGCGCGTCGTGCACAAGGCCACCATCATGAAGATGAGCGACGGTCTCTTCCTTAACGTGGCTAAGGACGTCGCCAAGGACTTCCCGCACATCGAGTTCGACGCCGAGCTGCTCGACAACACCTGCCTCAAGATGGTCACCGACCCCGTCCCCTACAACGACAAGGTGCTCGTCATGCCCAACCTGTACGGCGACATCCTCTCCGACATGTGCGCCGGCCTGATCGGCGGTCTCGGCCTGACCCCCTCCGGCAACATTGGCGACGAGTGCTCCATCTTCGAGGCCGTCCACGGTTCCGCCCCGGACATCGCCGGCAAGGGCCTCGCCAACCCGACGGCTCTGCTGCTCAGCTCCATGATGATGCTCCGTCATATGAGCCTCAACGAGTACGCCGACAGGATCGAGAAGGCTGCCTTTGACACCCTCGCCGAGGGCAAGGCCCTGACTGGTGATCTGGGCGGCAAGGCCAAGACGCACGAGTTCGCTGCTGCCATCATCGAGAAGCTGTAGATGCCCGCTTTTTGTCGTCCTGTTGCGCCTGATTTGTCCGAACCGGCTCCCGACACCACCACTCTAATGTTTTCTTGTCTGCATCGGCTCTGGAAAGTGGAGGCTTGTTGGGGTTGGGGGTTTAGACTGTACTGTATACAAGATCCGTCATACCTTTTTTTTGTTTTGCCTTGTTGGTCATGAACACGGAAGGATAGGAAAGGGGGTTGCAGATGATGAAATGGAAAATGGCAGTTGATATCCCATCAAGGACCCAATGGTTTCGCCCGGTCGAGGAACGTGCTGCCATCCAGGGCCCTGATTAGACGTTCTGGATCGTGGACTCGGGGATCTTGTTTATGCGCTGTCGTCTTTTACTGCATCCGAAGTGCGGAGAACGGGTGTCGCGTGCAGTCTATGTGCAAGATAGTGGAGAAGAAGGAGCCCATTCATCCCAATGCATGCGCAGTGAACTTCCATGAATTATACCATGTCCCAGCGGACGGGTAGTGAGGAGAACAAGGACCGTTGGGTAGCAATGCAGAGAATTGATATTTCATCGATCCCCTGGAGACATTGTCAGATCGACAAATGGCCAATTACTACGGCGGTAAAGTACCTGAGGTCGGTTGACGGTTCGGGAAACCGTATGCGGCTCTCCCAGCACACCCACTCTGGAGAGTCAAGCTTCGCGGCTGGCAATGCGGGATGTCTTGGTCTTAACCACTCTTCCTCGTTTCATGAAATACTGTTTACAATGCGAAAACTGGTCCTCTCGGCGGGTTGGTCAACAAGTTGACGAGAGATCAAACAGCTTTCACGTCTGGCCTCAGGTTCAGAAGGCTACAACCATAAACCTCAACTTCACAGCTGTCTCTTCCTCGCCCACAGTTGGATCGAGTCCAATGCCGTACATCGGGAGCCGGATGGGCACCCGCTGTAGTATATGCAGCCCTGTCCAGAGTCTGTCTGTCTTACAGACATCTACGCCACGCAGCAACTGTCAATCCCACTTACCACTCATGTACAACAATCCCAAATAGGCAACCCTTCGCGTGAGGTCGAGGACATGCATTCTCCCTCCATACAAGCAGACCGTCAGCTCCCCCCTCCATGTCTGTATCCGTTACCGAGCAGAGGGCTGCAGGCAAGGGGCTGCCGTGCTACCTCCCCCCAAGGAACCTTGCATATCGGCATGCAGGTGTAATAGGTTGCCGGTTTTTGTCCATGTGACCTTTCTGCATGTCCCGAAAACGTGGAGAAATAGTGTGCGAGATGAGGCTCAATGTTTCAATGGGTTGAGGCAGGGCTATTAAGGGATGCTTCTTGTTGTTCATGAAAAAGGGGGCTGCGGTCAGATAATCGAATGTTTATGACGACGGCGCCGAATACAGGTCGTGGAACACATGGAAGGCGTGAATGAACCCGAACAGTGACACTACCTCAACTGTTCCAAACGGCATGCATGTTCGATGCAACGCAGGCACCGACTCGAAAGTCGGATGGAGGAACAAGAAGGTCCTGCTGTCAGCACACACCTGCCAACATTCCGAGACCGACCACAACGTGATGTGCTACAGTCTCGTGCGGTCAGCATGGCTTGTCTCAACGCTCCTGTCTGTGACAGGACGAGACAACGCTGTCGAACAACAGCCAGTTACCCAGAACCGCAGGCGTCCTTGGGCAGCAAAACTGCACGATTCATAGGTCAGTACCGCAGGTAGGTGTAAATCCCCCACGCTTATGACGGGTAGTCTAAGCAGGAGAAGTCCCAGACGGTCTAGTCCGCAGATGTGCATGCTTGTGGGAGAGACTCGACGATACCACCAATAGGAGCCAAGTCCGACGTGCCTTGCTGCTGAGGTAGTGTTGCAAGGCAATCGTAATACGGTGGGAGTCGGGCAAGCTATAGCGCTACGTGAAAGGGTGCGTAGACTGTAATACGAATGGTCCTTGTTTCTTCTGGCTTCGACGCTCTTAGACTGAAGGTTTTGTAAGACTCTCGGAAAGTCGGCGCGAAGGGCGCTCGTAGATCAACGGTCCCACAGGATATCTTTCTGTTTCTGCTTTTCGTGAGAAAGGAGGTGGCGGCAAGTCCCATCAATCAACTGGAACAAACTGTATGCCGACCATCCGGACAGTTCGGAGCCGGATCGGTATCTCTGCCCGCGCCGATGCCCACCGAGGCAAAATCCCGCCGCCCCCTCGTTTGCTCTGTCTGCATATGCGCCAGCAGAGTGTAAAGCGTTGGGGGGAGGTCAGAACACAGGCCTCGAGATGATCGTCATCGCCTTGCTGCAGTGCCCTTCTGCATACTTTGCAGTGTTGGCTTCACGAAACATGCAGAGCGCTCAAATCAGAGACGAAGAAGTCTTGTGGCTTGCCACAGCGTGTGGAACCTGCCAGCCGTGGAAGCTCACAGGACCGACTCTTCCGCGACTTCCAGGACTTGGAGCATGCGCGGTTTCACTCGAGATTCGTCACTTGTTGAGGTCATTCGCAGACGTTCTGTGACAACGTTTATACGAAGGAGAAACCTTCCAAATTCAGCAACAACTTGCCTCCCGGCATCCCTCGCAGGCGGTGAATTTCCGTCTTGGTAGTGGATGGGGTTTTAACAAGCATCTGTGATCATCGATCCGACGTGCCTGTGTGGGGAAGTCAAACTGTCAAGCATTGACGTACCCACTTTATTTTCCGATTCTCCAAAGGGGACGACAGTTCTGCAGAGCGCATTCTGACTTGACAACGACGACGACGGCGAATGGACGAAACATTGGTCTTGTTGTCAAGTCTTCTCGCACAATGCGCGGCCCTGCAAGTGGCGGCCATCTTGTGTCTGTTTCGAGTGTCTTTCTTCTGCATGAAGTACCTGCAAGTGCGGTGTACAAACTGTAGAACGTGGAGAAGGTATCGCAAACAAGGATGGGGCTTGATTACTCTGTCGTCGATTCATGTCCGAAGCCTCGGCGGTCCCCTTTGGACGGGTTTCGATCAGAACCCTAGACCTAGTGCGTACCAGGTACGCGACGGGGTCAAAGTCTACCTGTCGTTGCCGTAACTCGGCCAAAAGAAATCGCTCATGTAATCCCCCTTCCTAATGGTATCGCCATCCAAGGAGTACGTCCAGTCAGTGGAGAGCTCCGCGACATTAGTAGCATCGCCCATCGAAGCCAAGTGGGCGTGATACCCTCCTTTTCCGTCCCAAGATATCAGGCATATATATCCAGCTCTCCTCCCCTCCCCTTCCTCCTTTCCCGTCTTGCTCTCGGTCATCACTTTGCAAACAGTCTTCAGAACTCTCTCCTCTACCATCCACCGCCGTCAGTCTTTGCTCACGCACTTCCTTCTCACTTCTTCACTTACATACCTCCTGTCACACGTCTACAGTTCAAGATGTCTTCCGCAGCCACCCCTTCGTCTTCCGCTGCCGCATCCCCTGCCGCATCCCCTGCCGTGAGCTCGGACAGGCTGCGCGCTCACCTCGAGAGTAACCCCCTCAAGTTCCACCTCAAGACCGGCAACTCCAAGTGGCAATGCACCCTGATCCACAAGAACCAGCTGTAAGTTACGGTCTCTTGCAACACTACGTGGTGCTATCTCTCGCGTCAACCAGTGAGACTAACACATCGTTCCAAAGTGAGAGGCAGCGCGCTCTCCGCGCCGACTCCTCGTCCTCCACCACATCCAGCTCCTCCGCCTCGTCCATCGGCTCCAACTAGATCATCTAGTGGCATTCAAAGAAGACCGATGATGGCCTTCCTCTGACTACAAAAGGGGCAGAGGTCAAGAGTCAAACGGTCCCGACGACATTGCGCCCCAAAACCCTTCGGTGAATTCACCCTATGGACTTGGATGCTCGGCCATTTACAACACGTCCGGAAAAGTTCACAGCGAAGACTGAAAGATCAGCGAAGGAACATCCCCTTCTGCGAGCGAGTTACTATGGCGCGCATATACCATTTTTAGCATCTCCTGCATTTTCTAGGTGTTGTTCTTCGGGGAGTCGGAGTTTGCATGGAAACGGCGGCGCGGCGCAACAACAAAATAGGGGTGGAGTTTCTACACACCCCCTTTTTGGAGAATGTGGGAAATACCACGGGGTTTAGACTGGAGCTAGTATTTGTTAACGATTAAAACGGGTAGCGCTTCCAATGAACAGAGAGTCATTATTCACACTAATCCTTAGAGACGTTTGCGTGCTGAGGGCTATTAACTTCCGAGTATTCCGTAGTATCCGTGGATCGTGGTGGGACCTCGCTGTCTCGTCGGCATTTGATAAGTGCGATCGGATGCCGATGCCGCGAGCGGTGTAAGGAGGTGGATATCCAGGGACTAAGGAGATGGATACGTACTCTCAAATCCGTCGGCATTATGCTCCCCGGATTAGACATACATAGACGGTGTGTGATGGTATGTACATTGGACGCACCGGCGACTTCACAGAGTTCGATCTCACGCACTAGCCACTGGGACTTACAAAGTACGTGGCTACACACAACGCGACAATGTCGAGCTGATACGAGACCGGGAAGGCGTATGATCCTACCATTAGACGAGACTACAAGCGTAGTATCTGCTCTGAAGTATATTCCGCTCAGGCGGCAGCTATCCTACCGCACATCAGCCAGTGAAAATGCACAATGAACCTGCTATCCATCCTCCCGCTGTTCAAACTCCGCTGCCATGCCAGAAAGAGCAAAATAATCAGCTAAAATGCACGTCTGCGAAGAGAGGTTCGACCTCTGACTCTAGCTGCTGCCTACCGACAACAAACAGTTTCGACAACAGCGAAAGAGGGCGGCCTTCCAGCTCACCCGGTGTCACACCCCTTCCTAAACACGGGCAGCGTCTCCGGGCGCCGCCGCGTCGCCCTCTCGGGCAGGCGCCAGGCTTCCGAGAAGAGGAGGAACCCCATTGGCAGGGCCATCCCGGACTCCGGGAGCAGGGGCCTGATCAACGAGGGCAATCTCCTTAGGACCGTTCCCCTGCCGCAGGCGCTCCCGCTCCTCGACTGCGTGCCGCCGCTGTCTCTCCGCGACGCTGGCACGGTCCGCCTGGTTGACGCCGAGGGTGAAGAAGACCGCCGCCGTGAGCACGGCGCAGCAGACGATCATGTCCTCCCTCAGGGCGTCGGTGTACGTGGCCCTGACCGCGGCGTGCTGCTCCGGCGTGAGGTGGGAGTACTGCGCGGCCAGGCCCCCGAGCTGCTCCGGCGTGAGGATCCCGGCCAGCTGGTCGCGGGTCTTGCGCCCCAGGATCGCCGAGGAGGCGGCGATGCCGATGCTGCCGCCGAGGATGCGCAGCTGGGCGATGATGCCCTGGGCGGGGGCGTGTTCGCGGATCGGGGCCTCGGCGACGCCGAGCATGGTGGAAGCCGCGGCGGAGAGACCGAAGCCGAGACCGATTAGGACCAGTTGTCCGAGGACCCTAGACTCGATAGCTTCGGATGGCTTGGCATTATGCATTATCAGGCCGCATCCCGTCAGCATCAACAGGCAGGCCAGGATCAAGGTCTCGAAGAGGCGGTTCTTGTCCCTGTTGATGTATCCTGCAGCAGCGCTCCCGGACGCCGAAGCGGCAAGCATGGGAAGAAGCATGAGACCCGAGACCAGAGCCGACTTTCCATGGACGACCTGGAAGCGAATCGGGAATGTAAAGACGCTCAGGAGGTAAGGGAACCCGAGTAGCATGGTGTTCAGTACTCCGCACAGGTAGACACGGTTGCGCATCAGCCGCATGGGTATTGCAGCCGCGAGCCTGCCGTTCCAGCGTCGCTCGACGAAGATCGACCACGCGACGAGGAGAAAAGCACTGGATACTCCGACAATGAGAGGGGCGATGAAAACTGCATGTCCCCATTGCGTTGGGTCGATCGCCCCGTTTTGGAAGGCGAAGCAGATGAGTACTGACGCTGCTATGAGAAGGAGTGAACCGACATAGTCGAGATGCTTCCAGCGCCGCCGCTCGATATTGGGCCTGTGGCTCTGGTTTGGCCAGCAGATGCAAAATACAAGGGCCGAGACGGATCCGATCGGCCCGCTTCCCTCCCAATTAGCAATCGATATGGCGAACGACGCTATGACAATGAGACGTTCCGGCGAGGGACCGTGAGACGATGGACTTACTTGATCCAGAAAACCCAGCGCCATGACGCGTAGTGTGTGAGGAGACCGCCCAGGACCGGGCCGAGGACGCCAGCCACCGCTATGACTATGCCGATTATCCCAGCGATGAACTGTTTCTGCTTGGCATTTGCGATCTCTGGGAAGATGATGATGGCGATACTGTAGAGCCCTGGGAAGGGGTGAGCAACAGATATCATGATACAATAAGGTGTACAGGTAAGTGAACTGACCAGAACCACCCAGCCCCTGCAGAGCACGACAGGCGATCAGCTGAGTCAAGCTCTGAGCGAAGCCACACCCGAGCGAGAACGCAATGAAAATGGCGAAAGCGGTAAGGAACGCAGCCTTGCGGCCAACGACATCGGAAACACGGGCAAAGAGCACGGCGAAGCTGAGATACGTCAGGGTGTAAGCCAGAGCGACCCAGTTTACGGCCCCGAACTCGTTGAACTCGGCCGCGATGGAGTAGATGCTGGTGGCTACAATGCTGGTGTCGAGCATGGCAAGGAAGAGACCCAGAGAGATGCTATTCTAGGGTTAGTCACCGGTAGCGGACTCGGGGTGAGCAGCAGGACAGCAGGGTATGGAATGTATATGGATCGTGACAACGGGACGAGCAGGCAGCTGGAGAAAAGTAATTGCTCACCCTATGCTAAGCAAGACAAATCGCCAGCCAGAAAGAGGCTGCACTGCTTGGTCATGCTGATCGTCGTCCGTGTTTGCGTTCACGTTGTTGGCCATGGCGACTGTGGGCGTATGGTCGGGGATGTCGTTGTTGTTGAGGACCGGAATCTCCTTCAGAGAACCTGAAAGTGACGGTGTGGCTGACTGGGCAACGGTCCTGTCGTCGGCTTGGCGGCTACTGTGCCTGTACTGCTCCATAGCAAAGGTGTGGCAGGGGGCGCCAGGAATAATTGACTGAATTCCTCGCAGGTAGGTACCGTGTTTATAAGGACGAAGGAGCTGTTGGCTGTTAACTAGGTATACTGATAAGCTCGAAGGCAAAGCAGGCTCGGCAAGAGCAGGGGAAAGCATCAAAGTGGAGGAGAAAAGACCGAACACTCATGATTGACGGTGAAGGTGACGGCTGGGTGAAGGCACGATAGTCAAAGCGGGCTGGGGTTTGAGGCAGGTACGGCGGGTGATTCTTGGCCACTGGCAGCAAGGAGTGTCTTTCTCTTACAAAGGAAGCGGCAGTACCTTACGTTACCTGCAGTTGGGCTAAAACCCCTTGGCTAAAGTAAGGTACCTTACCTTAGGCCGCCTAGGTGATTCCGAACGGAGGCGTTGGCTCAGGAGAGGATGATGCAAGTCCCGGGCTCGGGCTTCAAATTGTTGCCGCAGCAGGAGCCGCTTCCGAAACCCCGGACCCGATCAGGTCACGGAAGGAGGACCGGCCGGACGGAGGCGATATTGGCTGCCCTTCCCACCTCAGGAAGTGCGAGGTAAGGGAACAGACGCAAGGGTCTGGGCTGGCCACTTAAAACAGGTAGGCGTGGTACGCTGGCTTGAGGGGGGTAGCACCCTGTGTTGCCGTTGTTCTCCCTCCAAGCAAGTGCCGAGGTCTGCCAACGCAGATGTCTTCTGGCAGGTGCGCTGCGATTGCCCAAACCTCGAAGTACCTATCGTGTCGGGTTGCGACCGAAAGGCTAGGGTAGTGCTGTAGCACAAGCAAGCGGAAATCTGTACTGCAGAGACAAACAACGAAAGTCGCAATGTTAGAAAACGCCTGAGAGCATCCAATCGACCCTAAATAAGCTCTGCTGCAACTAGGTGACAGAGGAACTGAGGTGTGCTGTCGTCCATGCTCAGTTAGTGAAATAAAGGCCGCATTGAATTCACCACCTTCATCTCATCTTTATACCATTCACCAACATGCCGTATGAGTTGGAAGCACGAGCTGGCATTTCCGACCTCATCGGACCTTTTTCACCCCGAGTCACAACCCCGCCAGTAGTTGCGTCGTTATCGATTTGTATGAGCCGCAACCGTGCTAACCCACGATTGCGCCAGGCCAAACGCCAACTGGGATTTCTAGAGCATCTAGGCCGGGACGTCGAATGCATCTTGGCGAAGCTCCTGAGTCCTGGTCGTGTGTAGTTGGAAAGTGGGGATTTCAGGGCTGGCGAGAGCTTGATGGAACGCCTCGCACTCGCTAATCTCGCTGAAGATCTACTTCCCGTTAGCGCAGTTCCTGGATTCGTCATCGTCAAGTTACTCCGAACCCGTGCTCTACCGGCTGCGCTTACCTTCTGTTAGAGGAAGTGCACCATCGCACTCGGACTCGTACTGGTGCGAGGACCGGAGTCATACCGAGGATGACCGCTACCACCATCGTCCAAGGCAAGCAAATGAAGTGAGCATCCGGACGGTGGCACTGACCAACCTCGACGCCAACCTTGGTCTTGCTCGGGTGCACCAAGTTCCAGATCGAGGAACCGGAGAAATCTGTAGCGTTGCGCAATACTACATAACCCCGTCCTCAGCCTGAGACCCTTCCTCGTGACTCCAACAAGCATGCAGCAAGCACAGTCAACACATCGAAGGTGGTTTCGAGTATTCCGCAGCGAAAAAGTGGGAACCTGGCAAGCTGAAGGGCGGAACCATCACCATCTGGTGCGACCTTGCTCGGACTCTGGAGGAGCGTAGAGACTGAAGCTCCTTCTGGAAACAACAAAAAGGGAGATGCAACCTAGCTGCCTGATATGGAAAGTCGATGCTGTCACAGCACTGCCTGTAGCAGTCTATGAGCATCGCTTGGCTCCTCCGCATAATGTTGTGCTCCGTGGCCGGGTGGCTTGGCTGCCATATAAGGGCGGAAGATCCCCCGGAAATGGCACAGGAACTCGGATGGGACCGGCCCTTCCTCATGGCGAAGATACAATCTTGCACAGGATCAACCATCGACCCTATGGCTCGCGATAGCCCAACATCCTCATACGGGTTGCCTTGACCTCTCTTACCCTGACATTCAAAGATGAGATGGACGACGACATCAAGTGTGTATTCCTACCTCAGATTGGGGCTACCCTTCCCCAAGTTGTTGCTGTCCTTGCACGGATGCGGAGGGTGGAGAGTGGTTGCGCTCCTCGAGACCAGATCAAGATTTTGTCAGTGTCCTCATTTCTGCGAGGAAATTCGCCAGCAATCTGGAGCTCACTTGCACCGACCGTGGAACAGGTCATCAGGCCGACACTGTACCGGAGAAGGTTCTGCTCGAGGCACAACAAGACTTACCTGGCAAAGGAACGACAAGAAGTCTGCTCGTCAAAACAAAAGTCCGTCTTGTGCTCCTGTGGTCACATTATTGGACACTCCTTCCTCGCCAGGGCCGGGGGAGGAACGACAGCTCACCCCAATTGCAGCAACAGATGCCGCGTGTCACCTGTGGACCAGGACCTGAAGAGCGGCCAACGTGGCAATCGGAGTCATGTATTGCAGTGAGCGCTGCACTGGTCACTCAACGTAATATGACGAACAAGAGGGCATCATATACATAACGTGTACTCCTGCTTTGAACAGGGCCCGCTGCGAAGCGGGAGCACGGTCCTGTCGTAGCCTTCTCGCATTTCCGGGGCGTCTTCCATCCCTGAAACATGCGCCGAGGGAGCAGACCTTCCAACCGAGTGGCTGAAATTCTTATTTATTGGCAGGCTCAGTGTTGACTGCAAGTGGTCGATGTGGTACGGATGTGGTCAAAGAAGGGATGGAGCCCGTCCGGCGAGGAGAAAAGGGTTCCCCTGGATGCGCAACCGGTGCGCATCCGCGCTAGTCGCTAGCTCAGTTTCGGGTTCAGCCTTATGGGCTTCAACAACCACCGCCTCGTATTTTTCCAGGACTCGTGATGGTCCGCCAACAATCATCTCCAGGGACGACACGTACCGCCGTGGTTACATGACGCAATCATGATGCTGCGTCACGCTCCAACGTTCCTTCAACGGCCTATGTCGAGCTACGGCTTTGTTGGAAGGTCGGCAACATGCTGTGCTTCGAGACTCAGCTGGTCAAGCCTCAGCAGTCGGCATGCCACGCTACGGAAGCTGTGGTGCACCGGACACCGAGGTTCGACACTTCTCAACATGGCACTAATGTGGCTCTGATCCGGCGATTTACATGTTTCTGCTACCAGCAGACCGCGGCGGGCAGTGTCGTGAGGTGGTGTGTATCCGGCAGCAGAACACACCCCAGCCCGCCTGAAGATCCTCGTGTAACAAGGCGTTCTACGAGACCGATTGGTTCAAGCATATGCAGGCACTGCTCCACGGTTCGTCTCCTCCGGAGAAGCATCGCATTCGACCTATGATATCAGCCACGAAGCGAAGGATATCAAATGCAATGCCCTTGCGTCAAGAGGTCGTCCGAGGAACCACCTTACCGGTCTTCGCTTCCAGCAGTTAGCTTCTTCCGAAGGCCTTCTGGAAGGGTTTGATACCCCAATGTGTCAAGTGACCCTCTTCTTTGGGTCAGTCCTCGTTGCACTCTGGCGGTCTTTATCCCTGATGGTACTGAGGACTCACGCGAGTATGTGTCGGGCTGCGTCACGCAGATGCGGCCTTACTTCCTTCCGGGTTGCTGGGCATGCTTCTACGTTGTCCAGTGAATGGCCTGGTATGTCTACACTTGTTAGAAAGGCTTTGACTTGCACATGTCGAGGCTTGACAGCACGTCTCAACTTGCATTTGTCCGCGGTTGCCATATATATATATATATATATATATATGTACAACAAGCCCGACCGTCCTCGACCATCGCAGTGATATCCTACTCTTCTCAACCCCTGCCCCACCCTTTAACCAAGACCTTCGTTTATCCTCCACCGTCGCTACTGTCTATTTTCCAGAGCTTCTATGTCTATATGACCTCCGTAGGTCTTTCTCATTCACTCTTACGAACCGAACATTGTGCCTATTAGACTCTACTGTGTTGTCAAGATCGTAACTTCGCAAGCCACAACGATGGAGAATCCAAGCGCCCCGGGGACACCGCCCAAATCCTGGATCTTGGGAACAGTATCGCCCTGTGCCTCTAGGTAGGTGACTCTCCCCGTGACACTTACACACAGCACATCGTCTAACAAGGAGATTACAGCGAGCCATCCGCCGAACAGTACTGCTTGAAAGCATCCATGTCCCAAACACATGATGCGGCACCCGAAGTCACTGGTATCGCCGGCCACAACATAGATGATCAAACCTGGCCAACTTCTGACGAGCTCGCCTGCTTCTGCGGTGGTGGCTTCGGAGAGAACTGTGTCCTAGGGCACTATGCGCCAAGCATAGACTCCAGTGCCAGTCTTCCCCTACCAAATCATCCAGATTATCCAACTACCGATACCAACCGCAAATGCTACTCTGATGATGGGGAGATGACGGAGGATCTCCCGCAGCGAGACATCAACCACCTTCGCATGGCTCCCTCTGTCTCATTCACCACCACTGTACGTCTGTGGAAGATGCAACTGAGAGACTGGAAGTCCGAGGGACCGGCCAGGTCCACCACGCATGCCAAAAGACGTTGCAAGAGCAGGGTACAGCACTGTATTAACAAGGTCAACTCGGTGTTTCCAAGGGGCACGACAGGCAGCGGTGCTGACAGGACGGAAAGAAAGGAGTTGGAGTAGGTAATAATGCCGGCGTTACCAAGGCCTACCTGTCATGGCCACTTTAATGTCTTCCGTGGAGGGCCTGTACGATAAGAAGGTGTTCAATGATACTGTTAATTCTAGCTAGGTGATGGGACATAATGCAGACGGCGTCTGGGCGAGTATCTCCTTCCATAAACTTGATATCACACGGTAGCCTCATATATAACTACCACAACCATTCTTTCCATCCTCAGGTTGTCCTCTACCCACCCCCCGGTAACCCCGTAATCAGCTCCGCAATCCTTTCACTAACCTCCGTCGACCTCGGTATATCATGCCCGCCCCCATGGTCAAACATCTTCCTATCCCGACAGAAGTGCGCCAGCTGCATGCTACTCGGCCACCTTGGATCCTTGGCCCCATAGACATGCACAGTCGGTATCCCGACCCTCAACTCCTCCCCCACCTCCCCAAAATCAATCCCAAACACATCCCGCTCCTCAGGCATCACCCCGGGGTCATGCACCAAATCACTCGTATCATCCCACAACCCCGTCCCAAGCCTCACCTCCCCCAGGTTCTCCGCAACATGCGCCAGCCTCCCGGCCTTCTCCTTCATAACCCTCACCGTCGCGTCGCTCACCTCCCTCGCCCTATCCGTCACCCCTACCCCGAGATCCTCCAGCACCGAGAACGGCACCCCGCCGCAGATAAACACCACGCTTCCGAACGGCAGCGGGTCCCCGGGCGACTCGCGGGCGTGGTAGAGGAGGAAGGACAGCGCCAGCGAGCAGCCCTGGCTGAAGCAGCAGAGGGCGTCGTAGGGCCCGCCCTCGGCCAGGTGGTCGAGCAGGCGGCGGTGGGAGCCGCGGATCAGCGAGACGGTGGGCGCGGGCCACCAGGTGTAGGTCCCCGAAGAGGAGTAGAGGACGTCGATGCCGGGCGCGGGCGGGCAGGGGAATGGGGCGTCGGGGAAGTCGAAGGTGTAGCTTGGGGGCAGCTTGGAGCGGAATGCCGCTGGATTTGTTATGGAGCTCGTTAGATGGGCTTGTTGCAGAAGGAGGGGAACGGGGTTGATCCCGCATATGCAACGGGAGACTTTACTCACCGGTCTGGGACCTGAAGATTGCGCCGCTTGTGCCTTGGCCGTGGAGGCAGAGGATCTTCATTGTTACCGGTGGAGGCTGGATCTGCAGCCCGACTTATTCGTCATGACATGGGCCGGAGACATGAGAGAAGACAAGAACATGGTCGTCTGATTTTTGGCTGTATTGCTCGGTGTTTAAGTATGGGACGGGTGCTCGGGGCTTGTTGGAGACAGTCCGAAGTCCACTCAGGACCTGTCGAAATACGGCTGAAGTGGACATTGGCTGCCATGCAGGTCCCCGAACCTACTGGTGTGGTACATGAGAGGATATCGGTTTGGCAGAGATTGTAGTTAGTACTAGTACGCAGATATCCAAGTCGGTATATTTCATCTCGCAATTGCCCGAGGTGTTGCACCTGCAAGATTGCATTTTCACCCTCAAATGCGAACAGAGCTGTGATGGAATACCATCGTGCTTAGGATTCGTATAATAAACAAGCTAAGTAATATATTAGAATCCCAACACTACCCCGAGACGCCAGGTGATAAGAGAAGAGATCCAGGTGCTCTAACCTCAACTTTTCCATAGCCATGTCATTCTAGTTTTCGTCGTGAGATGCTCGTCTTCGTGATCGAGAAGGAAAACCAAGACGCCAAGCGCCGATGCTCACTCCTAAGAAATGCACAACGTCGAACTTACACATTCCCCAAGAATCACATCACTTGAATCAGAATCATATAGTCATGCCTCATTTCATCCCCTTCTGCAAGTGGTGTCCGCCAAGTCCATGCTTAGCAGCCGGCTTGGTCACCAGATTGCCCAGCGCGAATGTAGCCGCCTGCTTGGTGAGCTTATGCCTCATCCCGCCCTTCATCTCGGGCTTCTGCTGCTCGATGAACGTGTCCACGATGGCGGCCCCGAGCGCCGTGGTGATGACCTTGGTGCCCTTGACCCCGATCCACGGGCTCGGGTCGTCGTGCAGCTTGAGGGCCGCCATGGCCCCGGCCTCGAGGGCGGCGCGCGCGGCGCTGCCGATCACGTCCTGGCTGCGCTGCTTCCGGCTGCGCGGCGGCGTCGTGGGGGACGAGGAGCGCGACGTCGACGCGCGGCGGCCGCCGGCCGAGGCTGGTTGGGTGGAGCTGCGCTTGAGAGGACCGCCGCCGTGGGACTTGCTGGACGAGGGCGGGTAGCGGGACGTGTCCCGCCGCGAGCGCCGGTGCTCGCGGTCGTAGTCCGACCTAGGTGGCGGTACGGTCGTCGAGGAGCGGTGACGGCTGCTGCCTTCTGTGCTGGCGCCGCCGCCATGGCGCGATCGCGAGGCGTATTCGTCTTCGTCTGCGTGGCGTTGGTGCCGTGCGCGGTCTTCGGCGGAGTGGGAGCGGGTTTGCGACTGAGGCCGCCGTCTATCGCGGATTGGCGACGCTTGCCGTCGTCTTGGTGGTGATTCGTATCGTGTGGGAGATGCGTATCTGACGGGTGACTCGTATCTGCGTCTTGGGGGCGATTCCGCTCGTCGTCTCGGGGGAGAGTTGTCTCTGCGAGAGGCAAAGTAGGGATGGAAGTCTGGCTGCTCGTCGTCGCCGGACAGATAGTACTTGTCGCGAGGGTTGTAGTAGGAGTCGTCCTTGGCGAACTTGGGGCGCTGGGGCCGGTCTTCCTCCTTTACGCTGTTCTTCCTGGGCGGTTGGGATCTGTGGCGACGGCCATGGTCGTGTTGGGTGTAGTAGTCATCACTGTTCAGGTCGTCGGGCCGGACTCGACCTGGCATTCTGATGATGATGAGAGACGAAGCAAAGTCTAGTGGTAGAGTGGTTTAAGTGAAAAGGGTAAAGAAGTGTAAGCGAGCCTGGACTTAAAAGAGTCTAGAACAGATTTCGAGAGAAGTGCTGCTTCTTGGCTGAGGGTAGATCGATGCTTATATACAGACTAAGATTAATCAAGAGTTCGGGGTCCCCTATCCTCACTAGAGGTACCAGGTAGGGGATCGTCCTTATACCCGCCACGCATCGAGATCCGCACGGCCTCCTACATCGAAAACGATGATACGGGCTGGGGGGGGGGGGGGGGGGGGGACCCTGAAGAACTGCAACGGACTGGAACAGGAGACTGTAGTCCGATTTCTCATCCGTCGCAGCGCAAACGCGTCACTGGGGTTGGACCAGGAGCGACAATTGGCCAGCCGAGCCTGAATTGGGACCTCAGGGTTTGAAAGGGAGCCACGGCAGTCGGACAATGTCTGGTTTGAACATTCATGCAGATGATGTTGTGTGCGCTGTCCAACGGCAGCAGTGGGGCGAGAGACGCGATATGCCAAGTGATGTCATCACTTAAGCGTTTCTCACCGGAGATGCAGCTCGTTGCAGGAGCTTTCAGCCTCCTGATTAGCTGCGCTCAGCAGGGTCGAGAGATTTACAACAGCATCCCGTCTGTTAGCGAGGATCTGCTGAGAAAGAGGGGTACGTCTATTCCGCTCAGAACACCGGCAGCCGCCACGGTTCGTTGGAAGGCAATACCGGATCAGATATCGACATCAGCCCACCGTTTGGACGCTCTAGACTCCCTGAGCCGTGTGGTCTATTGGCTTTTTGGGCACCAACTTGGCCTCGTGGATAGGATGCCCATGTCTCACGATGAGGCCTGAATCGGTAGCAGTAGCAAAGTTCCGATTAAGCTCTGACGGCTATAACACTGGGGTTATGACGCCCAAGTCTGGAACTCGCAGACCACCACCGCTCTTTTGACGTCAGGGTCCGCAGAGTGCTCGCACTCTCCAAGTCTGCCGTGAAGTTTTTGAGACAGCTGTCGAGATCCCGACAGATGTCACATGAAACATACGCCGGCTTGAAGCGCTCCTGCCTGCCGGTCTGGAAGATCAAGCACGCCATCCACACTGTCTCCCGAGCAGGCGGATGGCCTCACGAGCGAGTTTGTCGCTGGCAGCTGCGACCCGCGCGCATAGTCAGGACCGGCAGACACTGGTACCGCGTTCTCACGACACGTCGACTCCCTTGGGAATATTGACCGATTATTGTCGACAACAACTGCTCGATAAGAACATGTACATGTAGAAGGATGAGTTCCCTCCTTGACCGGTATCGCGGTTGCTGTAATGCGTGATGACCTTTTTCGTCCACTCTTGATCGGGCCATGGCCGAAGAAGACGCGTTCAGAAGCAAGACCACAGTATTCGTACGGCTGTGCAAGTCACATCGATTTCAGGTACACGTGTATAAACATTCTGCACATCGTGAACGCGAACTTGGTGAACTTACAGTCCAGCCATCGAAGCCTTCGTTGGAGAATGGAAAGCTCATCGGTCTCGGAGCGATAATGTTCCGGAGGACAAGGATAGCCCGAGGTTCTTGGGCGAGTTCGCCCCTTCGGGTCTAGCGGCTTTCCTCGAGCTTCCATGAGCCCGTGCAGCATTTTTTTCTGGCAGTCATCGGAAAGCTTTTCAATCTCCTCCTGGCCTCCTTCTCCGTTCTACATAAATCCATCTCAACAATAACAACCCGCATACCGATCCTCACCTCTTGATACCTCTCCCTGTCTTCCTCCATCATCACACATTAGCGGTCTTTGTTCAGAGTCCAAGATGCTTGCTTCCCGTCTTTCTAGAGCCGTAAGTCCCGTCGCGCGCTGCGATGCGAGAAATGTCATGAGCTTTGAAGCTAACATGGCCACAGCTCCCGAGGGCAACCTCAGCAGCTTCGCGCTCGGCGTTCCTGCGCAAGCCTCTTACCCCAGCATTTGCCCGCTTCGAGTCGACAGATGAGAAGGTCAAGGGTGCCGTCATCGGTATCGATCTTGGTACGTTTGCACTCTCTAGAGCAGCATCATGCACTTTTGCATTGCATGAGCCCTCGGACAGCTCGGGTAGAACTCAATTCGTCGATGCTAACCTCGCACTCGACTACTAGGTACCACCAACTCTGCTGTCGCCGTCATGGAGGGCAAGATCCCCAAGATCATCGAGAACGCAGAAGGTGCCCGGACAACGCCATCAGTCGTCGCCTTCACCGAGGACGGCGAGCGGTTGGTTGGTGTCGCCGCCAAGCGTCAGGCCGTCGTCAACCCAGAGAACACCCTCTTTGCCACCAAGCGGTTAATCGGCCGCAAGTTCAAGGACGCCGAGGTCCAGCGCGACATCAAGGAGGTTCCCTACAAGATCGTCCAGCACAGCAACGGCGATGCCTGGGTCGAGGCCCGTGGCCAGAAGTACTCGCCCTCGCAGATCGGTGGTTTCGTTCTCGGCAAGATGAAGGAGACGGCCCAGGCCTACCTCGGCAAGGACGTCAAGAACGCCGTCGTTACCGTCCCTGCCTACTTCAACGACTCTCAGCGTCAAGCCACCAAGGATGCTGGTCAGATTGCCGGCTTGAACGTTCTCCGTGTCGTTAACGAGCCCACTGCTGCTGCCCTCGCCTACGGTCTTGAGAAGGAGGCCGACCGCGTCATCGCTGTCTACGATCTTGGTGGCGGTACTTTCGATATCTCGGTCCTTGAGATCCAGAACGGTGTCTTCGAGGTCAAGTCCACCAACGGTGATACCCATCTCGGTGGTGAGGACTTCGATATCCACCTCGTCCGCCACCTTGTCCAGCAGTTCAAGAAGGATTCCGGCATTGATCTCTCGGGCGACCGCATGGCTATCCAGCGTATCCGCGAGGCTGCTGAGAAGGCCAAGATTGAGCTGTCCTCGTCTCTCGCCACCGACATCAACCTTCCCTTCATCACTGCTGACTCTTCGGGCCCCAAGCACATCAACACCAAGCTCACTCGCGCTCAGCTCGAGAAGATGGTCGACCCTCTGATCACTCGCACCGTCGAACCCGTCCGTAAGGCCCTCAAGGATGCCAACCTCCAGGCCAAGGACATCCAGGAGGTCATCCTCGTCGGTGGTATGACCCGTATGCCCAAGGTGTCCGAGTCCGTCAAGAGCATCTTCGGTCGCGACCCTGCCAAGTCTGTCAACCCTGACGAGGCTGTCGCCATCGGTGCCGCTATCCAGGGTGCCGTCCTCTCCGGCGAGGTCAAGGATCTCCTTCTCCTCGATGTCACGCCCCTCTCTCTCGGTATCGAGACCCTCGGTGGTGTCTTCACCCGTCTGATCAACCGCAACACCACCATCCCCACCAAGAAGTCCCAGGTCTTCTCTACTGCCGCCGACTTCCAGACTGCTGTCGAGATCAAGGTCTACCAGGGTGAGCGTGAGCTCGTCAAGGACAACAAGCTCCTCGGCAACTTCCAGCTCGTCGGCATCCCTCCCGCACACCGTGGCGTGCCCCAGATCGAGGTCACCTTCGACATTGACGCCGACTCGATCGTCCACGTCCACGCCAAGGACAAGTCCACCAACAAGGACCAGTCCATCACCATCGCCTCGGGCTCCGGTCTTTCCGACTCCGAGATCGAGCGCATGGTCGAGGATTCCGAGAAGTACGCCGAGCAGGACAAGGAGCGCAAGGCTGCTATCGAGTCTGCCAACAAGGCCGACAGCATCCTCAACGACACCGAGAAGGCCCTGAACGAGTACGCCGACAAGCTCGACAAGACCGAGGCCGACGGCATCCGCGAGAAGATTGCCACCCTCCGCGAGTTCATCGCCAAGAGCCAGTCGGGCGAGGGCACCGCCACCGCCGCCGAGATCAAGGAGAAGACGGACGAGCTCCAGGTTGCCTCGCTTAACCTCTTCGACAAGATGCACAAGGCCCGCGCCGAGGCCGGCGAGACCAGCCAAGAGTCGGCTTCCGAGGGTGACAAGAAGGACGAGTCGAAGCCTTAAAGGCGCCTCACCTCTGTGCCATCTTTCGTTGAATACCCCCTCGTTGTTTCATCATATGTCTGAGTAACTGCGGAGCGTCTTAGATCCCTCTTCTCTTTACCCTGTATTCACTTGTACTCATATATTTTCTTTCTGTCTAATACTTCTGCAACCGGACGGGAGTGGCGTTCTTGAGAGCATCAAAATCTTTCGCGATTGGGAAGCAAAGCATCATGGGTTTTGATGATGTAACGGCATGGAACCGGGGGGCTAGGGTCAAGCTGGCTGGCTTGCGACTGTGTAGAGCTGAGAAAGACAAATATAATGTTGAATCCCCCCTCAGAGCACAGTACTCGCGAGTCACGATTAGAGGCAATGCGACATATATCAAAAATCTAAGCGCTATATGGAACTCCCGATTGATGCTAATGCAAGGCCCGATGATGCTTTTGACCATACCCGTGACCTCCCTTGACACAGCTCCTCGTCTCCCCCTTTGACGCACCTCTGCCTCCTCCCTACCACGTACCCCAGACCGCTCCTAACAGACCTGTCACCTCGCCTCACAAAATCCCATCGTCTTATTCCTCACCCTCTCGTCCATCCCCGCAACTAACCCCCTCAAATCATCCGGCCTCTCCAGCAGAGTCACGAACATTCCCCCCTCCATATGCCACCCCACGTGGCAATGCAGCGCCCACACACCGGGGTTGTCGGCGACGAACCGTATGACCACGTGGCTCTGGGCCGGCACGGTGACGGTGTCGCGCCGCATCGGGTTGTCCAGGTTCCAGGTCGTGGCCCGGTTGGCGCCGCCCTCGAACTCGCCCGGTCCCCAGGCTACTATCTGGAAGGAGTGGCCGCTGTTTTTCACACCCCATTTGTCAGCAAAACAGGTAGCGCTTTTGGCGGTTGGAAGAGAAATGCCGCTTACTGCAGATGAAAGGGATGCTCCATCATATCCCTGCTATTGATCGCCACCTGAACACCCCTGTCCCGGTCGGGCAAGAGCAAGATCTGCTGATCCAGCCGCAGGCCGAAGTTGCTGTAACTTCCTCCCCCCGCGGCCACATCGAAGCCCTCATCGACCGCCGTCTTCCAGATCGTGGCGTCGTCTCGGAAGGGGGACCAGCTCGTGCGGTTGATGAAGATGCGGTTGACCTCGCCGACCTGCTGAAACCGGAAGGTGACCTCGTGGGAGTTGTCCCCTGACACATTGACGGCAGGGCGCGAGCGGAGTGGGACAGGGGTCGAGAAGGGCATGTCGTCGCACCCTTCCCAGAGGGGGCCGCGGAGGGGGTTGGTGGCGGCTCCGTAGGGGTTGGTTGTGTTGCCTCTGCTGCCGAGGATGTTTGGGGAAGAGGAGGAAGGGGAAGAGGGGTAGGAGAAGAGCCCGACGGCTTCGTAGCCTATGCTCTGCAGCCCCGAGGAGAGGTAGGGGCAGTACGGCACGAAGCAGGTCTGGGGCAGGGTGGCGCGCATGGTGTAGCTCCCGCCCTCGCCGCCGCCTGCGGGGAGGGAGGGGACGAGAACGCTGTAGCGCTGCCCGACGTTGATGTACACGCCCCGCTGGTCGGGGATGGGCACGACCTCTACGCCGTCGATCTCGATGGTGGTGAGGGTGTGGTTGTCGATGCTGAACCAGAAGGAGAAGAAGGTGCTGTGGTTGATGAGGCGGAGGCGGGTGGCGGTGGCGTTGGGTTTGACGTGGATGACCGAGAGGACGCCGCCAGTGCAGGAGTCTGACCGGGAGGCGGGCCAGGTGGTGGAGTTGACGGTGCAGTCGTAGGTGTGCTGGCCATTGAGGAGGAAGTTGTCGGGTAGGGGCTCGACGCCGGGGACGGAGGGCGACCAGGGGGAGGAGGACTGGAGGTACGAGGCGCGTAGGACGGAGGATTCTTTGTGGTAGTGGTCGCCGATGAAGAGTATCTGGTCGTCGTCTGCTTCCGGGGTGTGCTCATCAGGATCGTGGATTATCTGGGCTGTGAGTAAGGTGACACTTTGTGAGGCGTTCGGGGTGCTTACGATGGGACCGAACAGGCCATCTGTGTACTGCATCGTTGTGTGCGCGTGGTACCAGAATGTGCCTCGTTGGTCAACGAGTTGGAACTCATACGTGAAGCTCTCACCGGGCGGGATGGCACACTGGGTGACGCCGGTTACCCCATCCATCCACGTCGTATTCTTCTGGTCGATTCCATGCCAGTGGATGGACGTGCTCATATTGCCCAGCTGGTTATGGACAAGCACCCTCACCGTGTCTCCGGCATTTGCTTCTATAAGCGGCCCGGGAGACTGGCCGTTTACCAGAATCATCAGCTTTCGGAAGCCATCGGGAGCAGCATACGCTTGTGAGATGTTGAACTGGTACTCCCGCACAGTCGGCGTGCTCGACACTACGAAGCTTGTGTTCAGGCTAAGCTCTTCCGTATTGACCAACTTATCGCTCGGGATCGTCGGTATAGTAGGGTCGTCCAGCCCGGGGAGGAGCCGACTCGGTGCGAGACGCGCATAGCTCAAAATGCCGTTTCGCGCCGCCTTGTTGGATGCCGTTGCCGATGGAACGGTCAGCGCCAGGACGAGAATGATTGGAAAGATAAATGCTACTAGGAGAACAGAGATGAGAATCATGCGCCGGCGATTGCTCATCACAAAAGCGCTTTTGGACGGCTGGATGATGGGGGACCCGTCTTCGGGTTCCGAAATCTCCAACTGCGAAGCCATGGTTTGAGCGAGCACAAGAAGCTGCTATTCACAATTGCTGCTGCCATCACGCAAGTAAGAGAAAATCGACGGTGATTCCTTCGCGCCGTCTCGCGACTCGTAGCATTCCAGTCAATATAGGGATGCATTGTTGACAGGACCCGCAGACATACTCGACGACGGCCACTAAGGCATCAATGACATAACACGCTGCATGCTAAAATGAAACATGCAATGCTGGACTTTCGAGTCGAAGAGCGCGGTCAGTATGTTGTCTAACGTCCGAACCCAAACCAGCCCCTTTTCTGCGGCTTCGCCTCCTCAGCACCAGCGGCCTGCTTCCCAGATGCTGCTGGCTTGGCGCTCTGGGCCGGTTGTGCCTTCGTAGACGGATAGGTGATGTAGTTCCATGCTACATCCAGGAACAGTGGCTTCACCGGAATGGCTTCCACCTTTGGAGGGTAGACTACGATGTTGTCCAAGTCTACGCCTCCTGAGGGGTATTCCGAAAGTCGCTCGACCAGAGGCAAAGGCGCAGCCTTAGCACCAGATCCCTGCCCAGATTTCTGCAGGTTTGACACCTCAACGAGAGCCCGTGTCCGCTGTAGTTCGCCACGTAGCATCTCAGTGAGCGACTCGATGTCCTGCTTCGTGACTTCGATGTTGCGCGGCGAGTCTTCGGAGCGGTGCTCGCCTGCGCTCAGAACAGGAAGCGCCTCTTGTGCCTTGTCATGCGCATGTTTCGTAAGCGCAAGAGCATTGATTGTGTTGCCGGCAATGGAGTAGGACCGAGCAATAGCTAGAGACCTACATTAGGTTAGAGATGAAGGCTGGGCGCCTCAATCGCGGGATTTGGTACTTACTTGAGAGCGTTGAAGTAGTTGATGGTTGCCTCGAGCTGGGACGAGAGTTCTTCATCAGCCGCCACACCAGGTAACTCCTGAACCGACTCCAAACTCTGGAGTGTGCCATCGTAGAGCACGACCTTCTCCTTCAGCCTCGCGATCCTTCGGCCCGGCGCTTCTTCTTTCATGTTCTCAGACTGTTTCTGGGCCCTCTTCAACTGTCTCTTGCCGAGCAAGGCAGTGTCCTGGGTTGCCCCGTCCTTCTCGCCCATGAGCACCCTGTTTCTGCCGATTCTGCAGCTGATCATCTCATAAGTAACCGCAGTGCGCGTGATCTGCAGGCTCTGCATCCGGCGATCGCTCTGCTGGACACCCTCGCTCTTCAGCTCGTCTATAGCATGCTTTGTCGCATCAACAGCATCCTGCGTAGCGGTCAGGATATCGTCGTAGGCTGCGGCCGCGTCCTTGGGCAGCAAAGCTCCGGATGAAGAGAGTTTCTCGACGAGCTTGGCCTTCTCCGATGAGACTGTACTCCATGCGACGGCAATGGCGGCATCTTCGATCGTGACTTGTCGGTTGCGCCATGCGATAGTCGAAGGAGTGCTATCTGCATCTGGGGCGTCTTTCATCTCAGCATCGCCGCTGAGAACGTTGGAATCCACCTGCTTTATGCTCTCGACCAACTCGTTATCTGAACGAGGAAATGCCCTCTGAGCAATGCTCGGGATGGGTTGAGTCCGAGGAATCTTCAGCTGGTAAGCGGCATACCGGATCGAGGGGTCGATGGTCTCTGACAGCAGATCCTTGAAGATGTCTGCCTTTGCCGAGGTCGAAAGCGCGCTGTAGATGATGCGGGCTACCGAGTAGCTCTTCAGACATGGCTCCCAGCTCTGCTTCTCGAGCTGCGCTGCTCCATTCAGCAGAGCAGCGTATGCGCGTGCCTCGAGCACGTCGGTGCTGGAGGCCCCGCTGGCCGAGGTCTGGGCAAGGGCATCGACAAGCTTCGAGGCCACCTTCGCACCCTTTTCGAGCCGCGAGACGATGTGCGACCTGGCCTTTCCGGAGATACCCTTGCTCTCAGCCGAGTGGGCTGCCTTCATGGACATGGCGTTGGCCCACGCCCTCTCGGCCGTGAGCAGCTGCAGAGTGACATATCTAGGGTTAACGTGTCAGCCAGAATGCAGAATTCTCATCACTTCGCAGCGAGAACATACTCATGATTTTGGCCAATCTGCTCAGCCGTGACCTGAGCTTTGGGGTGGAACTTGCCACGGTTCTTGGTTGCGACATTGAGCTTCTTCCGGCTGTTGAGCAGCTTGTGAGAAAGCTGGGCCCAGTATGTCGAGTAGTCCCCGTACAGGAGAGCCGCCTCCCTCAGGGACACTATCGTCTTGGTGATATCCATGTCTGCTGATGTGAGTTCCCTACACTACATGCACATACGTATGGATGTGTGATTGAGGGGTCGCTTCTGGTAATTTTGGCCTCACCACAAGTTGTGCCCCACGCCGCGAACCTGGAAGCGCTGAAGTCTCGCCGCGGCAGCCCCACATAAAGCTTGGACCTATTGAATGTTGGATGACTTCGTAGCTTGAAAATGGGCTCATAAAATTTCGGAGGTTCTGGATGCCTGACCCGAGGTTGCCCTTTTTACGCCAGTGCCTCGAATCGACTCTATCTCCTCTCTACGTCTCTGATAGTTCAGTCCTATGTGCTGAGAGAGCGAAGACCAGCTTAATCCGGCCGGAGTCACCATGCGCCGAGTATGAACTCTCCCTCTAACTCCCGTGTTGTAGACTTACAGGTACATGGTCGTGATCCGAGGCTGACATCGCGACCGCTATAGTTCTCCCAGACGACACACATGAGGTGACAGCCACCTTTCCCCCTTTACGATACAATCCCTCCTTTCATGCCGCGTCCTCATGCCGATGCTCGAACGGACGGCGGCAGCAACCCTGGAACCCTGTAGCCTGCATAAGGTTCTCCCCTCGGTTCCCAGATCAGCGAGGAGTCGCCGGCAGCTCCACACGGCCTTCTGGAACCATGGTGCCGCATCTGTCGAGCTCTTCGACGCCTGCCAGGCCTTGCTGGGTGGGGAAATGGACGAGCTACCACCCGCCGATACCACAGCCCTCACCCCGGCCGCGCCGACGAAAGGAGCCGAGCTGATGACTGCTTCGGCATTCCTCCTCGACTTCCTCTACCCTCGGGGGACCTTGTCCCTGCTGCGCAAGCTGAACTGCAGCCCGCTCGAACGGTACGAGAAGCCGTCGTTTAGGCTCGGGAACCCGTTGCCGCGATTCCAGGTCGCCGGCGTGTCGAATAACGCCTACCTCGGTGTGGCGCTGCAAGAGAAGGCGGACGTCGAGTTGGCTCGGCCACATGACACCGACAATGCGGAGACTCGTAAGCATAAGGTGGCAGTCGAGAGTGGAAGCGAATCCGGCCTCGCAGCCGGATCCGCCTCTGTGAAAGATCCGCGGACATCCTTTGAGGATGCCTTTACGGCGAAGCTCGGTGTGAAGTCGTTGGATGATCTGCCAACGAAGGGAAAGAGGAAAAAGGATCAGATTATCAGTGCGGTGGTTGCAAATGAGGCCCAGGACCCATTCGAAGAGGCCTTCACTGCCAAGGTCCGTCCCAGGCCGTCTGAAGACCGCTCGCCATACGAGGGCGAAGTCGTGGATGACGATTGGGACAGTTCGACGCCTGCGAAGAAGGTCTACAGGTCGTTCGATGAGATATTTGGGTCGAGACAGTTGAAAGAGCAGGAGTTCTCAGACCCAGAGAAGCTGAAGAAGGCTCTGTCTACGGGCTCATCGGCATTCCCAGACCATATCTGGAAGCTATACGAGCACCTGACCCCCGATTTGAGAGACGCCTACACGATGGATGTGCTCAGATACTTGGCGGTCGCGCCTTGGATCCCGGAGCCGCGAGCGTTTTGCGACATGGTGGCCCGCTTGGATCCTTTTGAATGGTCCCAGGAGCTTGTCAAGGCGGCTATCAAAACAGCCTTGACGACGCTAGACGACCCGCCGACAGCTACATACTTCTTCGAAAAGGCACTGGATGCCCGCGCATGGCCTCAGGGGTTCGATCTCCTCCTGGCTCACGGCTTAACAGGGTCACACTGGGAGGAGCTTCTTGATCTCTGGGATGTCTCCCGGGAGAGGTTACTGTCCGATGACGTCCCCAAGGTTGGCCTCTATTCCACCATCAAGATTCGTGACCTCTCTGCAATCCTGGCGGAATTCTGGGATTACATACGGTCCATCAGCCACGGAAAAAACTACGACTCCCTGAAAGACAGCTACAACTCGCTGCTCCGATATATCCTCGCAGAGTCCATGGAATTCCTCGACATGGACGAAGCTGCGTTCATTGTGAAGCATCTGGACGACCCGATCCCTTACGAGGAACTCATCAAGCTATGCGTGCGAAGGAGAGATGACAGGCTCGCTTCAGAGCTGTACAAGTCGTACAGAAAGCTACCGGACGTCAAGATTAGAATCCCCGTCTTGCGGGAAATGCTCGACGTCTTCTATCCCCACAATGGTCATGGAATGGAGATGATATTGAAGGACTGGTACAGCCGCTACGAGAATCTGGACTACCTCGCATACCGAAGGTTCATCTGCTTCTATGCTAGCCAAGGTGATGTTGCCTCGGTCGAACGGCTATGGAAAGAGTATAGGAGGCTGTACAAATCCAAAGCCTTGGCAGATCGACGAGCTGTTCGGGCGCTGATAGACGTTCACGCTGTCCGCGGCGACGTGGCGAAAGCGCGCGAAGTCTTTGACGAGGTCACTGTAGGACATGGCCGGAAGCCGGATACCATGCAGTACAACATGTTGCTGGCCGCGCACGACAAAGCGTGGGACCTGGACGGTGCGATCGAGACGTTCAGAGAGCTCTGCGAGAACACCACGCCCAACAGTTACAGCTTCGGATACCTTATGAACATCACAGGGTCGCGAGGCAATCTCTTGCTCACGCTTGGGCTTTACAGGATGGCACGTGGCCGGGGAATCGCTCCCGACGTGGCTATGGTGGACGCCATGGTCGAGGCCTATTGCCAGAGTGACCGGATTGATGCTGCGGAGAAGCTGTCCGGCATCGCGACTAAGCAGCGGGTTTTCCCAGAGGAGATCAAGTACAGCGGCAGGGTGACCACGCCCTACACCATCATCTGGAACACCATACTGCGGCATTACGCGGTGCGTCACGATCTGAACAACGTGAACCGCGTCCTGGAACGCATGACCGAGCTCAAAATTCCCTACGACGGCAAGACCTACGAGTATCTCGTGCTAGCCCTGGTTCTCTGCAAGCAATCCAACCACGCCCTGAAACTGGTCGAGCTCGCAGAAGAGACGGGCATCTTCGTGCCGACAGCCGAGCACTACCTCCTCCTGATGTCGAGCTACCTCGCAACCCGCGAACCCGCCGCCGTCATGAAGATCAACAAGCTGATGACGGAAAGGAACCTCCCCGAGTCCGCCGAGAAGATGACCAAGCTCATGAAAGCCTTCGGGCAGTGGACGCAACTGCCCCGGGGAGCGAGACTCGGCACGCCCGCGCACACCTATCTGGAAGCCGCCCTCCACACCTTCCGCACGTGTCTAGGCCGGGAGGACCGCACGGCGCGGGACGACATCCGCTCCGTGGCGGAGCAGTACTCGGCGATGATCGACATCCTCGCCCAGATGCGTGAGTTCGCCACCATCCCCGAGATCATGGCCCTGTACGAGAGCCAGTTTCCAGAGCACTCCGCCCCGCAGCACATGCCGCTCAAGCTCCTCACCTCCCTGATGCGCGCCGACTTCCACGAACACAGGTTCGACGCCGTGATGGAGGCCTGGGATGCAGCCTTCGACAAGGTCATGGCGCTGCGCCAACACAACGCCATCCCGGACGTCCCAGAGTCAGAACAAGAGCATGGCAAGGTCGCACCCGCCCACCGCTTCCTCCTCAACGAACCCTTATCCGTAGTCCTCAAGGTGCACTCCGCAACCGGCGGCGACGTCGACCTCCTCGTCTCGACCGTCTCCCGCGTCCTGGACGCCGGCTTCTCCCTGTCCGGCCAGAACTGGAACCGCTACGTCCAGCTCCTCGCCCGCTTCGGCCGCTGGCAGGACGCCTTCCTCCTCTGCGAGCGGGTCCTGATGCCGCAGTGGCCCGGCTGGGCCCAGCGCCGCAGGAAGCTCCGCCAGAAGGTGCGCGTCCCGCTCGACCTCCGGCGGCTCGGGCGTTCGTACCGGTGCGCGCGGCCCAACGCGCACACGCTGCTCGTCCTGATCAGGAGGTTCATGGAGCTCGAGCAGATGGCGCCTTGGTCGGGCGAGTCGGCGGCGCTGGTGGAGAGTGTCGTCCGCGAGTGCCCCCGGTTCGTGAGGGCGGCCAAGACGATGATGCCGACGGGCAGTGATCTGGAGAATGAGATACTGGGGAGTGACGAGGAGGCGGGGGACGGGGATGAGGAGATTCTGAGGTACATCATGCAGGATGAAGATTCTGCGGCGGAGGAAGGGGCTGGGCCGGGGGATGAATCGAGGAACTGAGAAAGAGCTGCGTTGACTCTATTGAATACCGTGGGAAGGGGGTTGGAGAGGGGTTGCAGTGTAGAGTATGATGGATAGATGGTGTAGATATTTTGACTCGACTTGTATCATATGTAAGATAAGGTAGCCAGACATACATACCCGTCAGAATAGACACGACTTAGACTCTGACTACACGCGTCCTCATCCCGAAGGCATTCTCACCTACATGGCTGTGACACAGTGTTTGTGCGGTTGCAACAATGTAATGATATGATGAGATACCTGCTTCGTGCTTTACCTGCTTTGCCGGGCAAAGGCTTGCTTGCGACTTTGTAAGAATGGTATTGCCCGGACTCCTCCCATGAACATCACAAACGCCATTGGAGCAATAGGTATTGACCCTTCAAAACACAAATTCAGCTTTCGGAAACGGCATGGTCTTTACGCCAGCTGATGCTTCTCCTCCCAGCTATCCTCCTCCGTCCGGCCAACACCCAACGACCGCAGACTCCTAGCCAGCAGCCCCTCGGTAGCAGCCGAAGCCGTCGCGATACCGCCGTAACCGACATCTCCCTTGCTGAGCTTGTCGTACTTGTCAAACCCCGCCCCATCCCAGGTAAGCCTCTCGGCGGCACGAGAAGCGGATGCGCCGCCATCTTCGTCAGATTTCGCCTCGAGCAGCTGGGAGTCCTGCATCCCAGAATCCTTCGTCTCGTCGCTGGTGTGGCTCGTGGCATTGCTGAGGACCCTGTGCGGCCGCGGTAGGCTGAGCGGGATGGCATCGACTGTGTTGTTGTTCCCCGTGCCCGTGCCGATGCCAAGTCCGTAGCGGTTAGCCGTCAGCACCGACAGTGGACTCGAGACCGGCGACGCACCACCACCGCCGACCCCGTCCAGCAGATCGAGCTGTTGCTGCTGGCGGGAGTACTGCCCGCCGGCCCCGGCAAACGAAATCCCCGCCGACCGCCGTCTGTACGCCTTCTCGGCAGCCAGCGCCATGGCCGGACCGCTCGGCTGCTGCTGATGCTGGGGTAGCATGACGCGCGTGGGCTTGTAGGGGCTGAACCGCGGCTCCGGGTACGTAACCTCGTTGCGCAGCTTCTCCTTGCCGTCCGGCACGCGGTTCGCGAAGACGACGCGGATGGACTTGTATAGGTAGTATCGCCCCCTGGCGAGGCAGCAGATGTGCAGATGGATCAGGTACCGCAGGATGGGGCGCGCAGAGGACGTGCCCTCCTCCGGGTCGGAGTAGGAGCGCTGCCGGACAAAGGTCTTGGTGCCGGGCTCCATGCCCGCTAGGTCGTACCGGACCAGGAAGAGCTTGACCGCCGTCTTGTTCTGGTTCTTGATTATGATCTGGAGCATGCCCTTTTCCGGGATGCGGTAGGAACCGCCCGGGGGCGCTTTGGGGGAGCGCGAGCGCCGGTGACGGGCGGATCTACGGGTCTCCCGTGCTGAACTCCTGTCGGCGAGGGGACTCTCTGTGTCCATGTCCTCCCGGTCAGGGGAGGTTCTGTCCGGATATCGGGTTTGCATCTTTCGCTTTGCCCGCTGCTCGTCTTCGGGGTTCGATAGGCCGTTTTCTAGGTCTATCTGCCCTACATAGGGGCTTGGGCCGTCCTCCGATACTGTCCGTCCGTGTGTGGTGGTGGTGTAGTTGTAGAAGACGGCCGAGAAGGGGACGGTCACATGAGCCGGACATTTTAGACTCGGCTTACACTTGCCTAGTCCGAGAACGCCAATCTCTGCTTGGAAGTCGAGGGGCTTCGACGGAGTGGTGGACATACGTCCCCTAAGAATGCTCTCCTCGTATGAGCCCACCATGGAAGCATGGAGCATGGGTGACGCATCGGAGCTTATCGACTGACGTCGCGACCCGAGATACCCATGGGCTGGCGTTTGTGGGGATGAATCCGCACCTGCGAGATTGAGGTTGGGCGTAGAAGTGAGAGAGCGGCGCGGCTGATGGGCCTGATATGGATGAGAGCCCTCTCGAGCGTGAGTCTGATGCCGACTTAGTGCAGAGTGTGAGTATGGTGACGAGGGGTAAAAGTGCAGCGTATGTCGTCGTGAAGGGTTGCTAGTTTGAGAGCCACCTGTGGCAATGTCGATGTTGTTTAAGGGAAGCGATAGATCTACAAGGTCATCGTTGCTCTCGGACTGTACCAGAGGACTTGTCGGTGGCATATAGGCAAAGCTCTGGGACAGGGACGAGGCAAGCGACGAGGCGGTCGAGGTAAAGCCGTCGGTCCGTCCTGATGCTGGTTTCTTCCTCCCAAAGTCCAACGCAAAGGCTCTTGGGGGAGAGGTGGCTAGCCAGGAATGGCTACTTGACCGGTCACGGTCCGCCGCATTCCGCAATGTCGGTTCCCTGGCCGGCAGGGTGCCACGACTTGACTCGTCGTGCCGGAAGTCTCCGCTGTGAAGGGCGGACCTCGGCCTCTCTATATCCAACCCATCCTGGAGCCTATCCTCAGCATCCTTGTCAACGATGCCGACGGCTGGCTTCTCGGGTGTGATCGTTGCAGGGGGTAGGAGTGTTGTCGATCCGGATGACCGCGGCCTAGGGCTTCTGGTTGGGGAGCGGGGATCGGTATGTTGGAAGAGAGATTCGAGCTGCAGGAAGAGCATCAGCACACAGAACGGTTAGAAGCAGGGGGTAGAAATACCCTGGAGTTCAAGACACTTACATGGCGGCTAGGTACCCAGGTAGGACTCTCCCCTCTCTTGAGTCGCTCGATCAGCTCGGCACGGTCCGAGCATGTAGTGGCGGTAACTTGTTCAGGCGTCCTGGGCCTGGATGGGCTGTCGGGAACCGGTCCCTCGCAGAGCTCCGTTCGTATGCTCTCTTCCGAGAGCTTCCTGGAGAGGCGCATGTCGTGTTCCTGTCGCCCTAACCGTAAGGCCTCTTGTCTCAAGGCCTCCCGCAAGGATACATGAACAGGAACCGGATCAGCCTGTTCCGGTCGCTCGACGTGTTCGCGTAGCATCGGCATTCTGGTGAAGGACCGCGGTTTGCTTGCCGGGGACCTTCATACACCGAACTGAAAGCCTCAGGAACGAGCCGCAGCGCTCGACACAGCTTCAGGTACTCGGGATCGCAAGATGTCGGTGCTATTGTCCAAAGCCAGAAGAGATGGGAATACGTATCGGTCGTAGCATGGTGTAGCTGGGCCTCCGGTTTCCTTCTGCTCTTCACCTATGATCTCAGCCCTGTTTAACCCCGAACTCTGAAACTCTGTTTGCCTGGTCGAAGACAGCTAATGAGTATGTCAGAGCTTCGAAGTGGAACTCGGGTTTGTCGGTGGCGGCGGCTACACAGTCACATCCAATCCTCGCCGGGTTGGATCAGGCGGTCAAGACAAGTGAAACTCTGAAACCAACTGTGTGAGGGCCGACAACGATATGGTTGGCAACGGGCTGGAAAACAGATCTTCACAGATATTTACCTTGTGAGAAAATTCCACGGTCATGAGAGGCATAAAAGTGTTCAAACTCGACCGTGTACACGTAGTGGTTATGACGTGGTTTATGTCAGACGCTTCTCAGTCATCCCACAGTGCTAGTTGGGCGCTGCTTGACGAAAGTGGAGGGTGGCACAAGACCTGCGCTCCCGCTTCTGGACCCCTGTTCTCACCACTGAAGGGCCGCTAAAGTCGGTGACCCATGTAACAGCACTATCTTTCAGGGAGTACACCGACATGCATCTGGTCCTTATCATCTTCACGCCAGGAATCCTCAGTCCGCCGACTTTCCTCTCTGCATAGGAGTGATATACATCTACAGGTACAGGTGCAGGTAGCTGCAGATAAATGCATGAAGATCCGCTTTCAGGAACGACGACCCGACCTCCAACCCGCCTACTGTGTACTGTGGTAAGTCAGTGCCCCCACTTAGCCGACCCCGCCCCGACCAGCTGATCTCTACCACCGCCTGCTTAGCGGGGCGGACTAAATTCCCAGCTCTCGACGTTTCAGCTGGCAGAAAAGTACAATTTTCTGGACCCTCGATCCCGATATCCAACAAGGGGCACCACGAACAAAGCCTACCTACAAGGCAGCATCGGAAATACAACAAACAACTTGTGGGCTTACCTTGTCGCACACAACTTCCGTAACAAGGGAGAAACCACACGGAAATGACGTCCACCAAACGACCCGCCGACTCCCCGTCGGCCGGAGGACAAGAACCGACCGCTAAAAAGCCCAGAGTCGGCGGCTTCCGCGTGCCCGCCCCCGCGAACCTGCCCGACGGGCCCTGGCGGCGAAAAGCGGTCAAGATCAAGCACGAGCTCATCGTCAAGAGCAAGATCAAGAAGGAGTACGCCAAGGTCAAGAAGCACCAGCTCGAGCAGCAGCAGCCCGCAAAGGGCAAGGATATTTTCCCCAACAAGGCCGAGAATGAGGAGGGGGAGGATGAAGATGAGCACGACGGCGACAACACGCAAGATGGGAGGGTAGAAGGGGAGCAGGCAGAGGAAGAAGCGGGTCAGAAGAGGGTAGACGGAAGAAGGGGGGAGCCACAACCGGAGCCGGAGATCCACCCGGACAGGGTGAGGATGCTGGACGGGGAAGACGAACAGCAGCAGGACGAGGACGTCAACGGGTTCAGGACCAGGCCGGATGCAGAGCACGCTCGGAACCGGGATCGGAGGAGACAGCAGAGGAAACCCGGGTATTTCGAGAAGGAGCTGAAGGAGGCGGAGCGGAAGAAGGCCGAGGCCGAGGCGAGGGCGAAGGAGAGGGAACGCCGCGAGAAGGAGCGCGAGAAGGCAATCAAGGAGAGGGAGAGGCACAGGCGGATCATGGCTAAGGCTAGGTCCGGGGGTAGGGACGGGAAGCGGAAGCTGGGGAAGGAGAGCATCGTTATGTTGGATCGTGTGAAGAGGCTTGTTGGGCAGAAATGAAGGGCATAGCGCAACGAGCGGGTCAGTAGGGCAGGTGTAGCGGTTAGTATGTATGCTTTCAAGACGGGGCGTTGTCACCGCGAGAGCGGATGCAGGACGGACTACCTCCTGCCTTGATGACTGCATGGTGGAAAGTTTTGAGTTCGTATGACGGTCTCTATCGGAGAGTATAAAGAGCAGGGTGTCACAGCCCCCTATATCCGGTTCATCACAGGCGGCATCCCAGAACCCAGTCTAGTCTGCCTAACACAACGCGCTTCGCTCATGGATGAGATCCCCTGGATGAAACCTGCTCGTTCAACGCAAAAAAGGGGAACAGACGAAGAAGCCAATCCCGCAGCAAATGCTCCAATGCAAATGCACCCGCTGGAAGAAGCGAGCATCCCTTTTGAAAGAAACAGACCCCGAAAACCCGGGAACGTCATTAAAGTTCCGTACCGAAAAAAAAGGAGACCGCAAAGGAGAATCGTGAAGGGTGCAATACAAACAAAAGCTTAGCGCCGAAAGCCAAACGAGTCCTTCCCAACGTCCGGCAGTGATGCGCGGGGATATCAAGAACGAGAGCAGAGAGGGCTGGCACATCCAAACGAAGTCCTATGCACGGACATGAAATAGACAAGCAACGGGTCCTTGACACTCACAGTGTCTAATCCCGGGTCGGGGTGTCGGGGCGCTTGGGAGTAAAGCCTGCCGCCGTGTAGGCGTCCACAAAAGTCTCCAATTTGGGCGCAGCACGAGGACATGGTTGGTACGAGTTCCTAGCTCGCTCGTTGAGACTTGGGAGGCGATGGGGGTGAAGTCGCTGGGAGTGGTGGCGTGTTAGACGCCGGGGGACCGGGGATTGTGCCTTCTAGGCATCGGAGAAGATGGTGTCGCTGTGCTCGATGATGTACTGAACCGCAATGTTCTTCGAGTGCATATCCGTCATCTCCTTTTCAATACTCTGATCCCTCATAATCGTCGGCGCAAACACCACTGCGAGGTTCTTCGGTGACATCTGAGAGCTTGTTGTTAGCACATGCGTACAGGGCCTGCGAGTGCCGTGGTAAAAGGGGGGGTACAAACCAGGTTCTCCCGCTCTCTGCTGGCGACGCGAGCTAGATGGAACATCAGGAATTCCAGGCAATCACGATGTTTGGGCGGAAGCATGTTGACCGTCTTGCGCAGATGGTCGCACCGCTCAGTGTCGTTTTGGATCGCTGTAAACTGTTAGTGTTTGGTCACATGAATCCATATGTTGTGTCTCATACCGTTAGACTCCAGGACGCGCTCATACACATCGAACGTGAGCAGCGGGATCGGCAGCTTCCGGAAGTACTGCTTCAAGACGCTTGTGACAGCCGTGATATCGATGCTCGGGTCCGATATATCAAAGTCCTCCTGCTTGTCGAAGCCCTCCTGCACCATCTTGACCTGCGAGTTGCCGCCGGTCTTGCGATAGATACCCTCCACGTCCATGCCTCTCAGCTCCACCTCCTCGATGCAGCGGGTCACCACGCTGGGGATCTGGCGTCTCTCATGGTCTGCCCTCTCGACGAGGTCGGAGCCGAAGAGTGTGGTAGGTGCCTCGGCGATGGTTGGGATGGAGCCAGCCATGTTGATGGCGTTCATGGTCCTAGGTGCCTTGGTCTTGCCGCCACTGAAGAAGCCAAAGCCCTTGCCTGCGGTCTCGCTCGGCACTCGGTTCTGGCCGGTAGGACCCTGTGAGACGGGAGAATCGACCTGGGACACAGTCATGTTGTATGGCAGGCCGATATTCTCGCCTGCCAGACCGGGATGGCGGTGCTGGGGTTGGTCGGGGCCTTGGAATGCCACCGCAGCGCGGTTTATGCCCTTGGTGATGCCACTGGCCACCTTGCTTCCACCCTTCTTCCAGTTAAACTTCCGGACTTGTCCTTTCCTGATGTTGACAACTGTCGGTCCTTCAAGAACGGGCTCATCGTCTGTGGCCACCAGGGTGTGGGCCGTCTGGAGGCTACCGGCATCAAGGTTGACCGACGCGGTCGAAGCCCCCTTGGAGTGGTGGCTATAGATGCCGAGTCCATTGGGTGACTTCAGCTCGGAACCGATCTGTGACTTGAATCTCTCCTGAATCTGATGTGTGAGGTCATTGTTCAAGTCCGCTAACTGGGCGTTCTTGGACGAGAGCTGCTCAAATTCGAGGAGAGCGCGATCCCGGTCGGCAATCGCCTGGTTCTTTTCCTCCATCAGGTCGTCACGCTCTGCGAGGAGCTCTTCGATAGAAGCAGACATAGTCTGCTTGACCTTCTCAAGCTTCTGGACGAACTCCTTGATCGCAGAGTCCTCCAGTTCGCGTGGGTCAATGGGTTGCTTCGTCTCCTTGGCCCGCTCGACATAGCCAGCTAGGACCTCGAGTTGCCTGATCATGATCTCGGTTTGCGTATCCAGCACCGACACTGTCTTGCGCTTCTCGATGAGTTTCTTGTTAAGATTCTTGAGGTCCTTCTCAGTATTGAACTGGCGCTCCAACTCTGCAACCCTTTGTTCAGAGTTGCGCAACTGTCGCTTGAGAAAGGCTGGGTCGTCATGCGCTGCCCCAGAAAGAGATATCGGGCTGCTGATGTCGTGGCCGTTGGCTTCTTCGGTAATGGGAGTCTTGGGCCAACGCGGCGAACCCGTCAGCCTTGTCGTCTCGCTCACGCTCCTACTGTGACCGATGCGCGGCATCATGTGATTGTTGCTTGATTCTGTGCTGTTGTTGCGGCCGTGTCTCACTGCATTCGATACGCGGCGAAGTATCGAGGATGAACCTTCGTCTGTGCCAAGGATCCTGGCCATATCCTCGTCCATGCTAAAATCACCGCCCGCGCTCCAGCGGGGGAGCTTGGGCGATAGTTTCGGTGTGGTAGGGTCGGATGCGGATTTGGAATGACCGCTTGTCTCCTTGGGCTGCGAGGGCACCTGTGGGGGAGCTCTGGGTTGCATGTACGTATCACTCAGCTTCTGCTCGGGAGGGGGGGGCCGAGGTAAATGTTGAGGAGCCGGAGAGGAATGGTCAGCGTCTGAAGCCTGCACGGGTTTGGCCTTGCTGTTGGCTACAGCTACAGTCAGTACAGTGAGTCGTGTCTGGAAAAGAAGCGGAGCATCCTTACCATTTCTGGACGCAGCGGATGGCACCTCTTTGCGAGGGATCGTGTTGGTGCTGGAGCTAGCAGATTCAAGCGAGGGTCTAACTTCACGCTCGTCCCTAGCACGGGAATCCAATGAAGTTCGCTGCGCATTCTCCTTGTCTGGAGCACCGAGCATTGGAGGAGTGTCAGACTTCGAGGATGTAGCAGGCAAGTCCTTAATTCTTTGGCTTGCACTCGCATTCTTGTTGGGCGAACTGGCATCAGCCAAAATACTTGACTGAGAGTTGGCCCTGCCGCTGACCAGCTTCTTGCTTTTTGGGGCCTCCTGCAGCTTGAAATCCTCGGCAAGTGACTGGACGTTGCTTGCAGACGCTTTCCTGTCGTCAGTTGCGAGGGAGGCCTTTGGGAGTCCATTCTGTCGCTTTGAGAGCTTCCGTGTTGGTCGCTCTGCCGGCGGGCTTTCATAGTCGGCCGTTGGAGTCCTTCCTTTCTCTTCAAACTTCTCCTGGAAGGCAATATGCGGCGTCGACGCCTGGGAACCAGACTTCATGTCGTTCGTCTTTGAGACACTGAAGTAGTCTTTATTGTCCTTGGATTTCCTGCTCAGGTCTGTTGGGGTCCCCGATGCAGACCTCGGTGTGGCCGACGAAGACACTGGGGTTGGGTCCAGCGCCACCGGGATAAAGAAGCTCTCTGCATCACCACCGAGTACATCTCCCGACATTATCGAGGAGTTGCGATTGTTCCGGTAATTCTGTGATGGAGGTGCCAGTGATGGCTCCTTGATCATGTCCTGAGTCCGCTCAGGGGATCTCGAAGGTCTCGAGCTACTCCTCGACGATGAGTCGTTGAGTGTGTACTGCGCCCGGGGACGTGGAGACAGCTCGGTTGGCATGTCGGAGTCGGGACTGACCTTCTCATTGGAGAAGGCATTCGGAGGGACCGCATTCGGAGGCAGGGCTGGGAGCGACTTGTCCCTGATCATGGGTGAGCCTTCTTTCTCTCGTGCTTTTGCCTGGGCGGCGGCCTTCGATTTCTTTCGGCGCCTAGCCATAAGAGATTCATGGCAGCTCATGCAGAAGATGCCCTGTGAGGTCCGGGCATATCGCAGGTTCTCGATCTTCCGCTTGCAGTTCCTACACCGGAAGCAGGTAGCACAGAACGCCTGATCCCCGGTCAAAATCGCCAGATCCTCAATCTTATTGCCACAGGCGTTGCAGCTGTATGTGCAGTTGTTGCATATCAGCGACCCGTCGCCGAGGAGCAGGAGGTTGGCATCCGAATCGAGCAGCGTGTTGCAGGTATTGCAGCGGAAGCAGTCGAGATGCCACCTGAGGCCAGCTAGAGAAGAAGCATTAGCGACACAGGATATACGGGACATCTCCAAGGGTCGCTCGATCGTTTCGCATTACAAGGGACTCGCGGCGGAGAGGTGACGGCTGGGTAGGCTACTTACAAAGCTCGAATGCCTTGCCCTCTTCTAGAATCTGGAGTGGAGGGAGGATCGATTAGTATATGAAGCCAGCGCCACAGAGTTTCTCAGACCGACAAGGACTTACCTCTCCACATCCCTTACACGGGAAGACATCCTCAGTGTCAACCGGACCGTCGAGGTAGTCGTCCATGGTTACGAGAACAAGGCAAAGGGAGTCGCCAACAAGGGTATCGTGGTCCGTTGAGCGATATGAAATAAGAGAGACGTCATAGAGAAGATAGGAGGTTTGTCGATCGTCGCAGGTGATACATTGAAGGAAGAGACGGGAGTGCTCGAGGATTTTTCACAATGATGCTCTTTGAAACAATCAACTGGCGGCAGAGGCGAGAAAAGGGCCCTGGAACTATCGACAAAGTGCGCCGTCGCTGAGGCCGCCTAGTCGTCCTTGTGAAGCCGTCAGCTAGGATTGAGTCGACGTCGCTGTCGACAGACAACAGAGACCGGCGACGCAATCGACAAGGCGGAGTCGCTGTGATGGATCGCTCGAGTTGATCGGTGGTTGAATCAAGAACCTCTTGTCGGAAATCGTCTGCTGGTGCTGAAGGACGTCTGGCAGTTCTGAGGGTTGCTGCTGTGGATCGATGTGGCTTGGAGCCCGGCGGTATCATTGGCCAGTGCGGCAATGTTGGCTTGTTCTAGAGCCAGTGGGCTGCAAATCTGTGGAGAGGAACGGTCTGTGGTCTGAAGGCCGGGTGTCCCTGTCACTAGCGTCGAACTCTTTAATATCACGGTGGAAGGGTACCTTATTGTTCGTATAAAGCAGGTACCAGACCGTTTTAAGGAACCTTCAAGCCTCTCGTCACTCTGGAGAGACAAGGAAGCATTGGGAAACGGATGGCCAGCACTAATTGAACTCCCAACAACTAACCACCAGCAGGAATGGCAATGATTCTTCGGCTTCTTCAACCACGTACGCGTCTCTGCGTGAGTACGAGTACGGGGACACAATTAGTGGACTTCGGGTTCATTTAAGTTGCAAGGGGCAGCCAAGAAGGGGTCCACAGGTTCGACATCTTCAACAAGGGGGCAAGTTCCACACGTAACGTTTGTCACTGACTACCCTACCTTCGGTAACGTACACTCTTGTCATTGGGAGGCCCTGTCTCGTGAATGGGGGCATATCGTCAACAGCCTCGAGACCCTTGGACTCCAGCTGACATGCAAGCTGGCAAGCCAAGCACGAGCATATCAGAGAAGATGCGCGAGATTCACCAGACAAAATCACAGCCGAGTGGCAATAGCGCAACTTGACTGGCTGCTAGCTTCTGGTGCCAACTGTACTGTGTAAAAGAGGGTGTGCTCTGCTAGTATCCGTGCACGGCATATTTACCACAGGACCTAGACATAGACCTAGACTCTAGATGTCTAGACTGGTTCGACGCTCATTCAACCACAGCCTCCGATCATTGCCGATGACAAGCCGCAGCATGACCGAAGAGGGCTGTAGTTTGCTCAAGCAGTCTTCGACTACAATGGTCCAGCATAACACTGGGAAGGGGAACCTACCTGGCAGACCACGGAGGCCAAAGGACCCAGAGCCTCGCCAATGAGCTGCCATGGCTCGGTCCGGCTGGGCTAAGAACTCACTTAGAGTTGTCCGTCAACCGGCCGTCAACCGGCAGGGAGAGGGAGCTGCGAGCAATTCAGCGCAGCAGCGCAATGAGAAACTCTACGAGACACATTCCCTCGTTGAGCGGTGGGGGGTCCAATGTCACCGCGCTTGGGCATGTGCGCATGCCAGCCAAAGCCGGCCGCGCCAGAACGTGCATATCCCCAAGACCTGGACCGAGACATCCAACCGCCGTGCTCCCGATGAATGCCATCCATCACAACGGCAGATGCACCGTCTGTGCTGTGCTTTTGACGGATGACATTCCCGGTTACCTGGACAATCCAGAACGGAGAGCGCGGCTAGGCAATACATTCGCGGCTAGCACTGCATTGTGATCAGGACACAAAGGCATGAGAAGGCTCACCTCATGCTCCGCCGCAGCAACTTCCACGAAATCAAGCTGCACATTCTCATGTTGAACCCTTTCCGCAGTCAAGAAATCCACTGCATTCGCTGTTGTCTAGCCTTCGTCCAGCAAGGCCCTCGCTGAGTGGCCGCGCGGAGTCGACGTGTTCATCAGCCCTGAGCAATGCATCGATGAAGCTTGACTGGCGACTGTTTCATCTAGACTGCCCCCAATAGCTGGCCTGCATTATAGGGGACCTGCAGCTTTGCTTCCTAGCGAGCGCTAGGATGAAGTTTATCCGCATAATCGACAAGATCCATGCCGACGATCCTCCATTCCCGCAAAAGACCGTGTGTTTCTCGTCCGCCAGCACATGATCGCCGTCTTCGCAGCGGCCAGCAAGAACTGTTGGATATCTTTCCTGTGGGAACCCAGAAATTGCAAAGTACTGCGCCTTATTTCAATCACGTCTGCCTAGTGCCTACTCGAGTGCCGACCGTGAGGGCAGAGGCGAATGTACTCCTGTTTCAGATCCTTCCATCGAAAGAAAGACAGGGATTAAGCCATGTATGCGACCCCACAACACGAACATTCAGGGGAATGTGTTTCGTATATTCGTAAGTACCGAGGGTTACTACCTTACCCACTAGCTAGGTACCACCCATCGCGCTTATTCGGAGTGTTCGAGCGGTCAACTCACCGTTCTTTCATCCGTGTGATGAACTTCTTCTTAGAGGCAGGACAGACGCAGGAGGGGGCGTAGCTGTGCGCTACCCGCAGGCTCAGCTCGTCACCCGACGACCTTCAGTGGCCGCGAACCGGACTGTTGGCACTGTACATACATAGCAACCTGATACCCAACAGCTCAAGGAACAATGCAGCACGTGCAGCGCTACAGCAGCAAACTCCAGCGCCGCTGCGAGCTTATCTCCTCGAGGTACAACAGCCCTTGACATTCTGCCTCGCTACTCGTCCCTGGATGCGCCCGGTCTCCCTGGTTTCCTGTCGCACATCCTCCCGGTTCTCGAGCAAATCTGGTGGCGGTTAAACCATCCTTCGGATACTGCCGAGAATATTATCCAGCCCCCTTTACCTCCCTAGGAACCCGTTACACTAGATAGGTGTAGTGGCTCTGGGCCCTTCCACAGCACCCGTACGAGTTCGATGTATGAACACGCAGCACAAGATTGTCAGACAGCGTCAAATATCTCCGACTGGACCGGCTTGCTGCCGTGGCCCTAGCTGGCAGTCAACCCAAGACATGTACTTTCCTCTGTGCTCACCCGTCGTCACCATAGGATGGCCGGTAGGCTAGGGCACTTGGGAGAGACATGCGTACCATCCACAACCACCGCGTTGGGGTCAACGGCATTCCTTTCGCGATGGGCGAAATCTCGGTGTATCATCAGTCACCCGACATAACAAACCGAAAAGGGGTATACTGTGCCAAGTGATAATGAGAAAAGATCAGGAACCATGAATTCGATGTAGAACATAAGCCAACATTCGCGATAATGTTCGCAGTGTCAGATTTTCTCAAGGGCGAGTTTGCGACAGCCGTGAAGCCGTAACAGGTGAAGGTTATCATGGCCATGATACCAGCCGCCGACAAAGTACTCTACACGGAATATAGGGACAGGCAAGGTATCATTGCAAATGTTGCTCGAACTCGAACACGAACACCTGTCCAACCCAACGCATGCCCTGACCAAAGCACCAGAACACCAATGCCGGAATCCCAAGCATGCCCTTGCCGCCTCAGTCTAAGAAACAAAAACACCACCGGCGCGTCCAAAACGCTTTTTTCATTCAGACCGTCCCCTCTCTCACTCCTACACATTCCCAGCTTCCCTCTGCCGCTTGACCACATAATAAGTAATCAAGCTCTTCCCATCATCGTCCACGCCCCTAACCGCCTCCCAGAACCTCTGCTCCCCAACCCGCCCATGCAGCGCGACACATAACGCCACCGCATCCATCCTGACGCCCGACTGCCTACTCCCGAGACACCGCGCCGCCAGCCCCGCCAGCGTCGCCAGCTCGCCCTCGGCCGGCACGTACACGGGCCTCTTCCCCTCCACCATCTGCGCGAGCACGTGCAAGCCCATGCTCAGACTCCTCGCCGCCCCGACATCGCCGCTCTCGTCGTCGGCCAGCAGCCCGCCCAGCATCCGGCCCAGCACGTGCGCGATCTCGCTCGCGTCCCCGAGCAGCACGAGCTCGGCCGCCAGCGTCTCGAGCCCGGAGACCATGTGCGTGCGCCCGTCGTACGTGGCGCGGCAGCGGAGCAGCGACTCGAGGCCCCGGGAGACGTGCGGCTGGAACGAGTCCCGCATCCGCTTGAGGAGGAGCCGGACCGTGGCCAGGATCTGCGCCTTCACGTCCTGCACCTTCTCCGGCGCCAGCGTCGAGAGCGGGGACTCGAGGTACTCGAAGAGCCCCCCCACCAGCGCGTCGAAGCGCTCGTCGGTAAAGACTGCCGATTTACCGCCGGACCCGGCGCCGTCGCGGATGATGCCCTGCAGGCGGCGGAAGCCGTGCACGTCCAGGGCCTTGGCCTTGATCTTGGTTATGCCGCTGTCGAGGAGGCGGGCGTTCTGCTTGGCCTTTTCCGGGGAGAAGGGCTCGGCGGCAGGGGTGGTAGCGTCGCTGCCGGGGTCGGAGGCGGTGCGGACTGGTTGGGCGGCGTGCTCGTTAACCGGCTTGTCCTCGAGGACGTTGGCTGCGAAGGGGGAGGGTTTGGGGGTTGCCTGGTCTTCGGTGAAGGGGTCTTCGTAGACTTTGAGGGGTGGTGCCGACGGGGTGTCCGGGGACGAGGGTCCGTCGACCGGCAGGGTTGGATGTGGTGGGGTGGCGAGCTTGGGTGATTGCTTGGGCGAGGGTCCGAGCGAGGATATCTTGAGGTTTGCGACGCTCGGGACTACCATGGTGAAGTCCTCGTGTGCTTTCGTGGGACTACTCGACAAGGCAGGAGGAGGTGCAGGCTTTGAGGCCCTTCCTGGCGTGACCCGAGGAGACCCCGCAACTGGTGTGATGCGCGGAGAGGGAGCAGACTTGCTAGCCACCAGCTTAGACGGGGTAGGAAGGCTAGATTCACTCGCCGTTGACGCATGGCCTGGCTTCGGTCGTTGGACTGTCCGCTTCGGCGAGGCGCCCATAGCCTTGGGTGTGACTGCGGGCGTCCGCTTGACACGCTCGGGCGGGCTATCTTGCTCTGTCGATGCGAGATCGTGGCCCCGTACCGAGTACGGTCCTGCGGTTGCTGGTCGAGCTGCCAGTTCGGGCCGCCTTCGAGGCCGCATCGGTGCTACGTGCAACCCACTAGATGTTGGTGCATGTGTTGCTTCCGGCCGGGGTCGTACTGCCGGCGTGGACGATGCCGATGCCGATGCCCCGGAAACAGTCGACGAGTTCGACACCGTCCGTTGCGGTGAGAAATGCGCCATGGCCGATCCAGGCCGCGGGGGAAGATTCTTGCCCGCCATGGCAGCCTTCTTCTGTGCCAGCATAGTCTCTCGGAGGCTAGGCTTGGGTGGTCCCATTGTGCTCTTGGACAAGCCGAGTCCCGGCCGCGTGGTGTTTTCTGCCTTCTTAGGAGAGTTGGGGTTGTGCGGGTCATTCCTCAGCAGCTTCTGAGCCGTCGGGTCTAGGGAGTCCATGATGGCTTCGGCGCGCGCAGGCCATATCCCGCTAAACGTCCAGTACGTAGCCCTCATCTTCTCCCTAACGCCCGGGTTGGGGTCTGCCAGTCCCTTCTTGAGGCACTTCTCCACCACATCTAGGCCACCACCATGCTCGATGTGACTCTTGTGGTGAGCCTCCTTCTTGAGCACCGTCTGCAACCAGCCTGTTGCATACGTCCTCGGCTGGACGTTTTTGTCCTGGCATGCGGCCCAGATATGCTGCAAAATTCGTGCGTTAAACGTAACCTTGCTGACAATGGCATCGATAGTGGCATTGCCCTGCTGGGATGCTATCTTCTTCGTCGACCCGCATAGCTTGATGAAGTTTTGCATGAGGATCTCGACCATGGGATCGATCCCTGGGCCGTAGATGCGAGCCATCTCTTGGACCAAGCTACAGCCCTCCTTTGACAAGCTTGTTCGTAGGGAGTTGACAGCCTTGAGGATGCCGTCGAGCAGGCTCCGCAGGTGTCCTAGAAGGTTGTCATGAAAGTCGGACACAGCGTTGCCGGCCAAGAGCTTCCTGATCTTGGTCACGCTCTCTTCACGTTTCAGCCAGTTCTGTTCTGTCTCTTTGCCCTCAAAGTAGGTGTGAATTTCCCTGAATATGTCGTCCAGCTCGCGCTGTGTGTTGACATACATCGGTTCGACCTGCTCAGGCTTGGTGTCAGGCATGGGGGTGATAGGCCGTTCGCTCGAGATTGAAGACATGCTGGCGGCAAATGCAGGTCGGGCTGGCTGAGGTTGAACTTCCTCCTCAAGCTGTGACGACTGGGCGGAGGAAGTCGGGACCATTTCCTTTACTATAGCTTGCTCAATGGCCGGCCTAACCTTGAATGTCTTCAACTGCCGTTTCAAATCTGATTTCGCAGCGTTCGGAGCATTTCTGGCGAGATGACAAAGTCAGCCTGGGACGTTCTACCCTTGAAAGGAACAGTCGAAGACCCTTACCGGAAGAGCTCAATGACAACGCTCTTGGCCGTCTCACGGACAGACGGGTCAGCATCCTCTAGGAGCTCCATGAGCGTGGGGACGTAGCTCCGAAACTGCAGGCCGTTCTCCTGGTGCATCTGCAGCAGCCATTGCAAGCTCATCTCCTTTGCTCTTGCGTTCTTCCCAACCATGGCCGTGTTCCGGACTGAGCGCTCGACATCGACTGGCGCGAACTTGTACAGGGTTGTCATTGACTGGGAGGCCAGGATGCGGAACTTCTCCTTCTGATCCCCCAGCTTCTCGACAAGGAGCGGCAGGGTCCGCGCAGCTTCCTTGACTAGGTACTTTGGTTCTTGTCTCGACAGCCGCGTCAGCAGGTGGTTGAGCGCTGTGAAGCCGGCATTGACGAGGACGGCATGCTGTGAGTGTGACGCGCTACGTAGCGCATCAAATAGTGGCGCGACACAGGTGTCCGGGACATTGTGTTGCTTGATGCCGGACTTGATGGCTGTGACAGCATTGACTTTGGCGTCGATGTTCGCGTCGGCGCGGAGGAGGGTGGCCAAGTCGGCGACCTGTTGGTCGGTTATTCTGTCCGCCATGACCTCTCTAGTCGAGGAAAGGGGTGCGATATGAGGGTGCTGGGAGTCTGTTGTCGCGAAAACACATGTCAGTTCCTGTTGTGGCGGTAATTTGGAGCGACTATTTACTCCTGAAACAAACAAGCAGAAAAGCACTTACTCCGACACGCGTCTCAATCCGCAGACTAGCACTGGAACAATTGGTGGTAGTAAAAACGAATCGGCTCTGCACTCCACCGCAAGCTCTATGTCGCTGTCGCCAAGGTAGCCAGCTATGCGATACGCGGACGTGTTGATGTTGGTGTTGTCGCAGACGATATGTAATACTTTCGGCGCACGGGGAATCCAAGCAGTGCGACGCCGCAATTGATGGAAGCTCATCGGTGACCGCAGTCGCATGTGGGTTCGTGCCATCCCTACAGAAACCGCTCAAAGCATGATCCTTGCATACCCCACCAGGTACCCTTTCCCCGCAAGCACGGTGGAACTGGTAGTGCCTCGCAAAGGTCCCCGCGACGCTCGAGGTCGAGATGCAGTCAGCCTGTCTCGCCAAAAGAGTGCAGGCCAAGGTACGTGTACTGTACATAGAAATTGCCAGTCTAAATCTCTCTCTCCCCCCATCAACACCATATATATAGGACCATTCATCGTCTACCTGAGACGGCACTATCTCAATGACAATAATCCCATCCACCACCCCCGTCCCCAAACCCCACCAGATCTTCATGTCTCCCACCTCACCCGCATCCTCACCACCACCACCACCAACCTCATCAGCCGTGCCCTTCCCAGTCCCGGACAACCGCGCCATCACCCCAGCCGCCACCTCTTCCCAACCCCAATCTTCCCCCGCGTCGTCGTCAGAACCCCTCCCAACCCTCCGC
>JANBVN010000112.1:0-103224 GCA_030052785.1 Coniochaeta hoffmannii | reverse complement strand
GGGGGGGGGGCGAAGCCAAAGAGTGGAGTCAACGACAAGACGCTCGGGCCAAAGGCTGCCAAATTTTCGGCACCGGTCAAAGTCGCCCTCCGTTAGGGTTCTTGTGGATTTCGAGCGCACCAAACCTGACCCGGCACCGCAACCCCAGCGCTTGATTGAACCTTTCGTGACGGCAGCGAAGCAATCAACAACGTACTAACTCCAGTCGACCAGTTACCAGGTACGCGAGCCCTCCGAAACCAATTCCTCACTCCCACAACATTCGACAAACACAGCATCACACAAGTTGTGCGACTATATTTGCATCTGATCTGCTAACAGTCGCGTCTTCTCCCATTCTACAGTCGGATACCTTCCTCACGATGGCTGCGGAAATCAGTGCTTCCAACTGGAAGAATGTCGAGGTCGGCCGCGTTGTCCTCCTCCAGGAGGGCCCGTATGCCGGTCGCCTCGCCACCATCGTCGAGATCATCGACCACAAGCGCGTACGTGGACGGAAACCGATCTGTTCTTGGATAGTGAAATGGCCGCAGACTGACAGATTATATGCACAGGCTCTCGTTGACGGTCCCTCCTCAGACGCCTCGCTCGCCGTTCCCCGCCAACCCGTCTCCTTCTCCAGCCTCCTCCTGTCCGCGTTCGTGATCGACAAGCTCCCCCGCGGCGCCCGCACCGGAGCCGTCAAGGCCGCCTGGGAGAAGGCCGGCATCGACGCCAAGTGGAAGGAGAGCAACTGGGCCAAGAAGAAGCTGCAGCAGCAGCGCCGGAAGGCCCTGACCGACTTCGAGCGCTTCAAGGTCATGCGGTTGAAGAAGCAGAGGCGGTTCGAGCAGAACAAGGCTCTCGCCAAGGTCAAGGCATCGGCATAAGGGGAAGAATCATCAATCGACACTTTCTCGACACTGCGCGCAATGACTTCTGGTGGGGAGTTGTTAGGGGGGGATGGAAGGGGGAGGAAAATGTTGGCTTAGTTGGCTGGCTGGTTTGTCTGCTTTGTCCGGCAGGCAGACATGGCTTTTTTTCCGGGGGATGGATGGACGGACGGATCGGTTTACTCATGGGAACGGTCTGCATGATATCCCAGCATTCGGGATGCTGGAATTGCCTTTCCTCGTTTTCCACAGGCCTGTATGTCAACACAACATCACCTTTAAATCATCATAAAATGGTGACTCGGCGTCAATGATATGGAAACTGCGAAATCAGAAGACAACCAAACCGGCCAACTGCATCTTTTCTGCCACTGTAAACTGCCTCGCGCCAGTGCTCCCCTTGTGCCAAGCCCGAAGTCTAAAACATGCCAAACACCGTCTCTTTAATGCTAGTACTGGCCTTATTCGGGAGAGACGCTCAAAGTTGCGACCGGGGGAATGATTTGCTGACTAAGGCGGCGTCTGGCAGAATCCGACGAATGGCCAGCCACAACCCTAGGTGGTGAGGTACGTACCCAGAATTTGCAGTACCTTTGGATTCGGACCACCACCACGCAGACAAGGCTTGCTGTTGGACCTCAACCCACAATCACCGCGAGACTACCTATAAGCTCGAACGTGCCTACACTCCTCATCACCTCGGATCCATCCTCCTAGTAAGTGCCATCAATTGCTTCAATCAGCCCGCTGTCAGTTGCGTCGTACCCCCATCGTCAACAGCTCCCACCAATTCCATTCCCGTCGCCCAAAATTTTCCGTGGAACTTCACCGGCTAACCTCCGAACCTCGCCAACCTTCTAGCTTACCACCCAAAATGGCTCACCCCCGCGTCGAAGAGCTCCCGGACGAGGAGCCCAAGAAGACGGTCGTCGAGGAGCACGAGGACGACGACAGCTCCGACTCGGACGGCGAGGGCGAGGAGGGCAACCTCCCGTCCGGCTCGACCGCCGTTGTGCACTCGCGCAACGAGAAGAAGGCCCGCAAGGCCATTGAGAAGCTGCACCTCGTCCGCGTCCAGGGCATCACCCGCGTGACGCTCCGCCGGCCCAAGAACGTTAGTTACATGTCTTTCTCAGGAGTTGTCTGATGAGTGGTAAATGTAGGGTAGTAGATGGGTTGGGATATCATGATATTCGAGACAACCTAGCAGGCGGTGGTGCTATGGATGTTCTCTGAGACGCACAGAAGCGTACCAGTTGCTGACATCTCCTCGGCAGATCCTCTTCGTCATCAACAACCCGGAGGTCTACAAGTCGCCCAACAGCAACACCTACATGTGAGTACTGTTGGCACAGATAAGTGGTGCAGGGGACAATGTGCTAACGCCTGGCCAGCGTCTTCGGCGAGGCCAAGATCGAGGACCTCAACGCCAGCGCCCAGGCCGCCGCGGCCCAGCAGCTGGCCAGCGCCGCGCACGACCACGACCACGCGGGCCACGACCACAGCCACGGCGAGAAGGCGGCCGAGGAGGAGGAGGACGACGACGAGGAGGTGGACGCCGAGGGGATCGAGGACAAGGACATCGAGCTCGTCATGACCCAGGCGTCTGTCAGCCGCAAGAAGGCCATCAAGGCCCTCAAGGAGAACGACAACGACATAGTCAACTCGATCATGGCGCTGAGTGTCTAGGGCGCGCCCACAGTGTCTGATTTGAGCGGCCGGTGGGGCTGGCTGGGCAAGAGTCCCGTCGTCAGGGACGCTGTCGCGAGGGTTCACGACATGGGTCCGTATCCTGCTGCTGCTGAGCAGGATGCTGCTGATGCTGCTAATGCGTTTGCGCTCTGATTGGGGGTTATTGTTCTTAAAAAGCTGGAGTTCCTTTACTAGTAGGAATGGACCACGGCATCGGGTAAAGTGAACGCATCCATTAGCATTGACTACCTAAGTGACATATATGTGGTGCCTCCTCTACCTCTCTCCTAACACTTAAACCACAGTTCAAGGCCGACGGAAGCACCTCATCCAGAATATTCTCGGAGACGTAGTTCTTGCATTTCCCATCTAATATAGCCAGTAGATGTTAATTACGCCAACTTGCCTTGAAGGAAGGTATTCGCTGTGAACTGGATAACTCGGTGCAGAGGGGTCATGTGGTTTCTCACGTGACTTGGATGCGGTTCAACGGCGTCAAGTTCGGCAAAGCAAAGTCAAGCAAGCAGCTCAACACCACTCTCCACTCTTTGACAACCTCAAACACCACCACCACAGCCATGGCTACGGTAAGTCAGCGTCCCAATTGAAGTTATTAGTGCTGTCCGATTTGAATGATCTGTCGATTCCCGATGCTACCGACCGTCAATTGCATACCTGCCGCCTCTGCCCGCCCCGTCGCGACAATGAGCTAATTTCCTTCTTTTCTTCGTCTTCCCCAGAGATCCGCCGCGCTCAAGCTCGACTGGGCCAAAGTCACCACCTCGCTCGGCCTCCGCGGCCAGACGGTGACGGGCCTGCAAGCCTTCAAGAAGCGCAACGACGACGCGCGCCGGAAGCTCCAGCTGCTCCAGGAGCAGGCCACGACGGTCGACTTCGCGCAGTACCGCTCCGTCCTCAAGAACCAGGCCGTCGTCGACGAGATCGAGAAGCGCTTCAACGCCTTCAAGCCCGCCACGTACGACGTCGGGCGCCAGCTCAAGGCCATCGAGGCGTTCGAGGTCGAGGCCGTGCGCAACGCCGAGGCCACCAAGCAGAAGGTCGACCTCGAGCTGCAGGACCTCGAGAAGACGCTGCGCAACATCGAGACCGCCCGGCCGTTTGAGGAGCTCACCGTCGACGAGGTGGCGGCCGCGGAGCCGTCGATTGACGAGAAGACTGCCAAGCTGGTTTCCAAGGGTCGCTGGTCGGTGCCGGGATACAAGGTTCGTCCTCCGGTTTACTCCTTTTTATGCTTTGCTTCTGCTAACTGGGGACGTGTACAGGAAAAATTCGGCGATCTCTCCATTCTCTAGACGTCTGGTCGTGCTTGTTCCCTCCCCTTGTTGTACTCTAGCATTGTAGATAGCGGCGGCGATTCGACGGTCGGGAAGGAGACCGAATTACACCGTCTTAATCCTACAGACATCTTTTCCTTGAATGCCGATGATACCAACCTAAGTCATTCACACACACACTGCAGTCACAAATAAGTTTCCCTCGTATCCAGCTCCCAAGCCTTTTACTCCGCCAGCCACCTCAACCCGGCCGACATCCTCTCCTCCGCCCCCAACGCCGCCTGCAACTCGGGCGCCTTCAACCAGAACGTATGCGGCCACCCCCAGCACACATCCGTCCTGACCTCCACGCCCACCCCCTCCAGCGCCCGCGCGTAGCACACCCCGTCCCCGTAGAGCCCGTCGTTGCTGCACACCTGCACCCAGGCCCTCCCCGGCATGCGCGCCAACTCCTCTCGGGGAGCCTCGAGGGGCATGTACGCCAGCCCGTCGCGCGGGACGGCGCGCACCATCTTGCCGAGCAGGCAGTTGGCGAAGCTGGGGTGGAGGGTGCTCGTGTGCAATGCTTTGAACCTGTCCGGGACGGAGTCCTCGAAGGAGGTGAAGGCGTCAGTTGTCACGGGGCAGCGGAGGGCTAGGCCGCTTATCCTCGAACGGCCCACCCGGCCCGCGAGGAGGGCGGCTAGCTCGCCGCCAGAGGAGGAGCCTAGCAGTAGCACCTTGGTTGAAGGGCGCAGCGGGGAGGTGATGGAGGCGAATGCGTCGAGGCAGTCGGAGAGGCACGTGCTGGCTGGGTGCAGGGGCATGAGGCGGTAACCGATCGAGAAGACCACCGTGGCGCCCGGCAGCCCGGAGTCGAGGACTATCCGCCGGCAGGAGAGCTCTTCCGAGTCGGCTTCGCCGACGTGTAGGCCGCCGCCGTGGATGTAGATCACTACTGTCGTAGGGCTGGCATCTGTAGCAGGAGAGGGGCCCTCCTCGCGGGCGTACCGCAGCACGGGGATCTGGAACCCGTCGAGCGACGAGGGGACCGTGAGTGGGGTAACGGCGATGCCGCGCGAGAGGTGCTCGTCGCGCGCTCCCGGGGAGATCATGCGGGCGGTGAGGGCGCGGCATGACGCTGCGTAGAGGGGCTGGCGCTCGAGGATGGGGATGGCGGGTTTGGGGGCCGCGATGCCGGATGTGCGCTCGAATTCGAGCCAGGATGGATCTAGGGGAGGTGCGACGGGGAGATAGAGGGGGTCTTGGGGTTGGGGGGACATGATGGTGGTCACCGTGGTTAGGGCTGCAGCTGGGAACGGGTGAGTCAGCAGATGGGACGACGGGCGAGGTGAGGAGGACGGTGAGTTAGGTGAGTGAGATGATCAGACGGTGAGGAAGCCGATCGATTGGGGTGATGGCGTGAGAGATTGTTTGTCACCTTGTTGTATAATGTTAGCGCGGTCACGGAGCAGGTCAGAGTGTTGAGACATACCACGTTTGATGTGGACGTGTGATGCCTTAATTAAAGAGTGGTTACGTTGATGGCAGATACTCGACAGTCTCTGCTGAGGACTGTGGATGTTTATCTTGCGTGAGGTCTCGCGATAAGCTATACTGCCGGAAATCCGAAGACGCCGATTGCAGGTGGATTGATGCTGATGCTGAGGCTGATGGATGGAGGTCAAGGTTTTGTACATGCACACTGACACCTTATCCAGACTGCTCCTACACTATCTGTGCAGCTATAAGAAAGTCCTATGCCCAGGTTTCTTGCCATCTGCTTCGGTTCCCTCTGTTTGCTCCTCTGAGAGACCGACACCCGACCGACGTCGTCGGCGCTACGGCCGTTGGTGGACATTGGTGGGATCCAATTTACCCGGTGCGAACGGAACCGGACCCGATTTTAGCCGTCGACGACGACCGTGTAAGGTCGTTGAAGCCTAACTCCTCAGGCATCAACTACCCCTTTTCATTTGTTTACCTGAAGATCCAACAACATATAGATTCAGCAAGTGTTGAGCTGTTGGCTTGGCAGGTAATCGAGCTCGGACTGCAACATGGTTACCAGTTGTTGTCTGGGCTTGTGCCTACTTATACTCATTAGACGTATTAGTGCTTCTCTCTGCTCTGCTTCCTTGTCATGCTCTATCACCTTGTTGTTCTTCCGTCGTTGGCCAATCTTCTGTATATTGCTCCGATGTCTTACTGCCATATTGTGTATTAACTGCCAAATCGTATGTTTTCTGTTCCCTGTTAACTTCTTCTCTTATCCTTGATAGTTGAGTTGCAGCCGTTCGTACCTACGTTTTGCCATCTGAAAGCGAGATGTTCTCCCATCTTTCTGAGCTTGCGTCGCTCAGGGTTGAGTTCCCTCGCAGGCTGTACTCTTTGAAAGGGCCTCTCAGCGCCATCGTTTCATATGGCTCGTCTTTTGCATGGACATCTAACAAGTGTTGTTTGTCTTACGCGCGCAAACAGCATACGCCGGAGTTCTGGTTGTGGGTGTGACTGCGGCTTCGAGCATTTTGGACTGCCGATTCCTCGCTGATCAGGTACCATCTCTGTTCTCACGCCTACGGCTTATGCTGATAGTGGAAACAAGATTCTGAAGTGGCGTCATCTCCCAACCTCCGGCGTTTCCAGCTTATTCACAAGAAGACTCGGCAGTTGCCCCTTTCTTGGTGCGGATCTTTGGTATAGGTTCGTGCAGAGACCGATGATTTTATCCTTGGACAAGGCGAGCTGTGTGATGGCATTGACCACCGCCCTTGTCAAACCTGCGCCGAAGCGTGCCTGTTGATTGAGTTCGTCTCACGTGAGACTGCCTGATGCCTTCTTGTCCGGCTCCCTTAGAGAGACCATCGCCTAGTCTCTTCAGCTAACACTTCTGCATCTTGTTGCCGCCTGCTGTTGCTTTCCGAGATGGGATCCAACCCCTCCGCGTTCATGTCGTCTCGGTTAATTCGAATCGGCCGGTTGGTCTGGGAGCCTTGTCGGCGGTCCTTCGTGTGTGTTTCGACTGAATGGACTCATCAATCGGTACGGCGCGGATCGACTTGAAGTTGTCGAGCCCGACCTCCAGCTTCCGGGCACTGCGCGTGGAATCGCTACCGAAACGACACATATCAGATAAACATTTCGTTCTGTTGGCTGGGAAGTCCGTGGCGCATACCGGATCTTGAAACGACAAACGACAGGGATTTCTGAGGCTCTGTTCGGCGCCGCAGACCAACAATCACCCACTGGGTATCGCCCCTGTACGTACCCTCTCACACAGCAACACCACACCCCACGTCTATGGCTGGCTCCGAACGCCTTCGTGGGGATACTGCGGCTTGACATGAACCTTGGGCATGACAAAAGAGTTTGCGTCCCCTGTTTCGAAGAGGGAAGAAGCTGAGGACAAACTCTCAGAGGACCAGAGTTGTCACCGGAAGGCATGTGTGGCACATTGGTCAAGCGGTCTCCGCGCGGATAGTGGGACCGCCACGAACCTTCTGGCGTGGCTCCGGGCCAGTACAGATAATGTGCCGTCACGTGCTCCTTTGGATCTGATCGTGATTGCCCCCTTACCTAGCATATGTGGCTGCCTACTATGGATATGTGGGTGCACGGACTTATCACCCTCCCTCGGATCTCTTGACTCCTTGTGTTGCTGTTGCATGAGCCTGCAGCCAAGAGCCCCGGCGACTGGAAATCCTACGCGTACCTTCCCTTACGAACCTTATCCGACCTGAAGTTACATGGAGTATACGGTACCTGGTACACTAGAGGTACGTACTTCTACCCACCCTGCTAGGAGCCCGCTCACGACGTGCTGGTACTAAAGACGTCACCAAGCAGAACCTTGCATTGGAATTGTTTGCAACTGCAAAGGCGCCAAAACTTGATCAAGCTCACGATACATGTTTACAGAGCCCCTCTTCCAGCTCCCAGCTGAAGTAGGAGCGAGATCTTGCTCAACAGACTTCCACATGTAACTTCCAAGTTCTCCGGCTTTCGGTGGGTCGGGACATCTTATTCGGCCAACAGGTTGGTCCTGCCCAATGGGGGGCTCTGGCTGTCTTAAGATGAAAGAAGGGCATGGGCGCCTTCTCCGGCAGGCAACGGACTTCCGGACCATTATTTGAAGCTTACCTAGGTATCTACTCTCTCTCAAAAGACAATATCAATCGGACACCGGTCCAGACAAAGTGTTGACTTGCACCAATGGCACGATGGAAAAGTAAGTGGCGAGGTGTTGCTCCTCCCTCAAGAGCCTCAGTGGCCTTCGGCTTCTTATATTGTAGTGTCTTTTTCAGGGCCTGGCAAGGCAGCAAAGCGTAAATCTCGGTGTCGGCGCCGAACCGTGTTACTCCTTCATGACAGTGCTGCGGAGGGGGTGCAGCCAGGGGTGCGGGATTAGCGTTTAGCTGAGAGACGCTTCTTTCTCATTAGGCACATGCATAAGGTACCAAGGTGAGGTAAGTGCTCCCCCGGATCACGATATTTCTTGCATGAAGGCGAGGTTACTATCCCAGAATGACCCTGGCCAATGAGAAGCCATAGAACCACCATCCCGCCACCACGACACCGCCAGCGACACCGCCAAGCTGGACCCAAGCGGGCGGTTCCGCGTCGATCCCGAGTTGGGCTATGCTTGTCTATCACTGGGCTCTATTTCATGAACCTTCCATTGTTCTCATGCTGCTCAAAAACCCCCTGCAGCAGTGAGCACCCACGCCGAGTTCGGTGGTCCTGCATGCCTCTACTACCTATGCGTTGACCGTTCCCCACTATCACATCATACAGCCGGCTCAACTAACGCTCGCCGCCGGGCGGCCACTCCTGAAACCTGCTGTCTGTCTTCCACAACCTTTAGGACTCTCATAAAAGCAAAGCAGATCATCGCGAGCGGCAACCCTCTGGTTAAGAACTCTCTTGCAGTATCCGTCTACGGCGCAAGAAACTAATGTCTTGTTCCGAACGAGCACCTCAGTTACGAACCGCGTCTCAAACCTTCCAGGTCACCCTCACAATCAAGTTCCAACCCGTTCCAACCCGGCAAAGGCTACAGCAAGGTTCATTCCCCGCAGATACCCATATTGCCTTGACTGCGGCGACCCCGGGGACAAACTTTACGTTGACCGCAGAGCAGATGTCCTACTAACCTACAAAACAGCCCCTCATCCGAATAACTCCGACAGAGCTGACAATTCTTACCGATCTTCCCAGTCTGCCGGGTGGTGGCTCCAGACAGGTACTGCTATAGACTTGCTAACACCAGGGAATCCTCGAAGATGTCGGGTACCTCCCGGAACCTGACACACGGATCGACAACGACAGCCTCGAGCTTAATCCGACAGTCATCACACGAGCTCTCTTTCGAAGTGTCATACCTGAACCCTCCGTCTCCTTTGTTTCTGTCGGCGTCCGAACCCTCTCGTTAAACTACGCATAGCTCTCCCACCCAACGAATGCATGACGAAGGGAAAATCGCGTCAAACTTTCTGTCGGTACAGCTCGTAACTGAGCTGATCGGATGGGGATGACGACAGGTTTTGCTGTCATAATCACGTCTATAAGAGCAGCCCTTCCGACTGCTCCTTTTGTCCTCCTCCTTTTTCTCTCCCCAGACTATTCGAACTACAGACCGTTACTCTAAACTACTACTTTCGAGAACTTCAGCAACCCTGCAAACTGTCACTCGGCTCTCGATGGTTTTTCCTTTTCCCTACTACACTACTTTCCCCTCGCAAGACGACCTAGCATCCAGCAACATCACTGTTCTCTGCCCCCATCCAACAGGAGCAACAAAATGCCTGGCCGTACTGTAGGTCGTTCTCCCAACTCCTCCCGTAAGGCAGAAGCTGACAGCTTCGCTAGACAGCTGGATACACGGCCACCAACGCCAACGGAGCTGTCCCCGCTCCAACCATGGCCCTTGTTCCCAACACCGCGACCGAGAACACTGCCTCTGTTGCCACTTCCCGGGCCCGGAAACGCAAGGCTCCATTCGACAAGGACGCCGCCGACAACAGGCAAGAGAAGAAGCGCGAGATCATCTCGTGCAAAGCTTGCATCAAGGCCAAGAAGCCAGTAAGTCTTGTTGCCCCTTTGTTTCCTTATTTGCTGTCTAACTGACCTGATCGTTCCTTCAGTGCGACAACAAGGGCCGTCTGCTGCCGAACTGCAGCCGCTGCTCTCTTTGCGAGTGGGATACGCCCCATCCTACCGGCAAAGATTTTCACGACGCACAGGCCTCCGACAGATGCCAGTGGTCTCTGACCTTTATGTCGGAGGACTGCATCCTCCCGGAGACCCGCCAACGATTCCAGAACCTGTGTGATGAGAAGTACGCGGGCAACATCACACAGGTCCAGTTCAACGAGCTGCTCGACCAGCTCATCTGGGACCAGGCCGAGGGGCCCGTCAACAACGACTTCGGTGGCCCGTCTGCACAGGCTCAGTTACCTTCTCCCACCCTTTCGGGCTAGGGCCACCTCATTCTTTTCCTATTCTGGTTGTTCCTTTGTTGCGGGGACCGGTGTAACGTATATATTTGTTTTAGGAGGGTTTTCTTTTCTTTTCATTGTTTCAAGGGCAAGCTTGGGATGCCGGATAGGGAGAGTAGAGGAGATTTCAATATGCTGTGTTGCTTGGTTTCTGGGAATCTCATGTTTCTGGTAATTGCAGACTGTCAGGGAGGAAACTGCCATACCGTGGGTTGCTGGAGTCGATGGTGGATTGCAACCGAAGCCTCTGAGCCAAAACAGAGCTCAGGAGGTGCGATCTGTCACTCTTTTTTCGGTCCCTGAGATGCATAAAATGCACCAGGGTTTTTAACGAGGACAGAGTGGGAACGGTCCTGTATATAGCGTGTGTTGCTGTCTTCTCGTCATAGACTAGACACATGAAACCCAAAGCTTCGATCCCGATGACTGTGAATTATCGCGATCACACACTTCCTGATATCTTTCGGCAAACTTGCCAGTCAGTAACAACTGTAAATCCTTCCACAGAAAACTTTGCCAAACGAGGAGTGATCTAGGCAATGGTTGACCCGACACCGCCAGTATCATGCAGCAAATCAATGTGCGGGAAGCCTAAAAATGCCCCTGGCTCCTTAGAGCATCAGCAATGAAAGGAGACTCTCCTTGTTGATTCTGGAGCTTGGCCAATGAGGCAGACTACGATGGTGGGAAAAAGCAGGAAGGGGGTGCCACGCTCCTGGGCACAGCGCCGGTACGGAATGTAATGATAGCACGTCCCCGGGTCTGCCACAGCGCGGGTCACCAAGGCTGATGAGTGGCAGCCTCTTCTGAACATGGCGTTGTCTTGACGTATGTATGTACCTTCCCGTTCTTGAGGAGTATCGCCCGTCGGCGGTAAGGATTTACAACCCATAAGCCTACCCATCAGAAAGATCTTCAGTCCTGGTACAGCCATGCCACCAGCCAACCTACTGCCCAAACACCCCTCTACCAAGCAGTCCATGCATGTCTCAGTCAAGACGTCTCTCCTCTCAAGGGGTCGTAGTGTCTCAGAATTAGGCCCCGAACCCCAGCACATGATTCAGATGCACCAAGAATGCTCGTCCCCGACTAGTAGCCAGCGAAGCAGTCGTATTGGATACCTAGGGAGTGAGCCGTACGCGTTCTCTAGCATCGTAACGAGTTATCATGTTCGTATTTGTGTTCTTGGACACGATGGTGTCAGGCCTTCTGGCAACGAGATGAAGCTGGGATGTAGTGAGCATCTCGAACTCGGGTGCCGCTGTTGGTGGTCGAGATCTAGCAATATCGTTGTCAGTTCTGCATAGTCAACGCAGCCATAGACGAGCCGGTATCGAGCCCGCTTACAAAACCGACGACCTGCTCCCTGAGTCGACATAGACTACGCGTGCAGTGCCGGCATGCAAGGCGAGGAGAGACGGGGGGATGGCTCGGGGGATGGGGACTCGTGCCTGGGCGTCCAAAGTACAGAGACCTGTGGAAGCAACCATCCATAGTACACCAGCAACATGGCCATATGATATCAAGCGGATCACTGTCTTCCTTTTTGGTCGTCAAGCCTCGGTAGAGACAGCCAAGGGTCCCGAGCGTCCAGGCAGCCAGTAGCAGCCATCAACATCCATCATCCTCGCATTCCCACCCTCCTGTCGCCCACCCGCTCTTGATGTCGTGGGTAGCCGGGAACCTCGCCGAGTCCCTTGGTAGGTAGAGGGACACGGGGCGAAAAGTCATGCATCCAAGCACTCGACGGCCACGTGGCGGAAAGGTAAGGCCCAAAGTTTAAGCAGCGATCTGGGGGGTACCCTAACCCTGAAGACATCAAACTGGCGAAGCCGGCAGATTCAGGGGTACCCCTAACCCTGAAGCGTGTTGTTGTGGATGTGCGGGAGGGGTTTACCCGGTACCAATCTACACGTTTATGCTGGACGCGGGTCGGGGCCAATCGGTTGGATCTGGGGAAAATGCTTGAATGTGTATATGAATAGATGACGTGCAGCCGGTTTTGCGGAGGCGGGAAGAGTAAGGTAGTACTTTGGTAAATGGAAGGGAAGCAGAGTACGGCGCAGGTACGGCTCGACCATGCCACTTGTTGTTCCCCACGAGTGAAGGTCCAGGATGCGTTGTACGTGATTATATTGGGATATTTGGTACTTATATATTAAGACAAGAGATATAATCGAACCGTAAGGAATCTTGCAGAGTAACGCGTTCCAGTCAAACAGTGATTGAGCGCACTTGACCACAACTTTTTCGCAAGCAACCAACCATATTCACCAAGAACGCAAGGGCCGTTACATGACAGTTAGGACGAGATTCCCTCGCGACATGAGTCCACCTCTTAGATTAGAGCCGCAGCAACAGCGACCGCGACAAGGGCACCTCCGGCGCGCTGCACGTGTTGCGCAGCGCCGGCGGTCACGGCGGCGCGGGTGGTCGTGGTCGCCTTGGTCGGAAGCGTGACGGTTCCGACCGAGGTTGGCTTGAGCGTCGTGGTTGGGACGACGACGGCCACAGAAGTAGTAGCCGGGAGAGTGATCGTCGGATATGTCACAGTGGGGAACCCGGCGCTTGTGCTAGTAGACGGAGCTGGGGGCGGGGGAGGCGGCGGCGACAGCGAGCCAGAGGTCGGGGTCCCGAGACTGATGGTTGCGGTGGCCGTGGTCGTTGTCGATGACTTTGTGGTCGAGGTCGACACTGGGGGCGGAGGTGGAGGGGGCGGAACCCAGGTGGAAGTAGGAGGAGGCGGCGGCGGCGGCGGCAACGGAGTGCTCGTCACCGGACAGACAGTGGTACTGACTGGAATAGTAACCGTCGTGATGACCGTGCTGTGACCGGGGCACAAAGTCACGGTTGGGCCGCAGCTAGTAACCGTCCGGGTAGTAGTGGTATAGACGGTGCTCGTGGTCCATTGCTGCTCAGCCGTCGCCGCAGCGACAAGCGCCAGCAGTGTGGCACCGGTTGACTTCATTTTAAGAATCTAGCTGACCCCTCAAAGAGAAAAGCGACTGGGTGTGAAGATAGGTGATGGTAGCGAGTGACAGAGGATCTCAAAGTAGCGAATGTGGTCAAGATGTAAGAAAGGAAAGCAGGTGGAGGGCGGTATGGGAGGGCCGCTGCCTTTTGAGGGCGGAGGCCAGGAGGCCTGGCCGGGGAACCAGACCAACAAGTTGTCAGGCAGGGCAAGTGGCACAGCGCCATCTGCACAAACAGGATGTGTCCGGATGAAGCACTATCCATCACGAAAGACTTTGCTTTTCCCTGTCGCCCTCGAGAGTAATAAGCAACGGCTGTTATAACAACGGCGGTTGACGGCTAAACATGAGCATATGAATGAGACCTCGACAGTGGACCAAGGCAAGTCAGCCGCTCAGCAACGCCAACGCCAACGACAACGCCACCTGCCGCCGGCGCCAATCAGAGGTAGCTTATATATGATGGGGTTGTTCATATATTTTGTGTCGTGGTGTTACCCCAGCTTGCAGTGTTGGTGTTTTGGTCGAAGGACGCACGCAACCTCGTACCTTGCATTAGGCGGCAGATTCAGGGGTATCTCCGACACCTTCGGTTTTCGGTTTGTGGTGGGATTGTTGCGAGCAGCGATAAGGAGAAGCAAATTGGAAGGCTTTGGCATGTTCGATCTAGAACAGACAACCGTTTCGTTGAGTGGAAGAAGCGCACCCAGATGAGCAAACATGAAGACAACGCTAAGGGGTGAGCTGTGCTGTGGTAGTTCCAGGACACGTCCACCGTGGCCGTAGTGGAATAGATGACTTTATCAAGCAACAGGTCTATAAGATTGTTGGTGTTGGGAAAGGAGAGACAGCGCATGACGTTCGGATCCGGTCGAAATATATTGCCGGAGAAACTGGACGCTCACGAGTGTGATGACAGAACACAACGGACGTCTCTCAATGCCAAGCATTGCATTTTGGACACGCAATGTGCTGATAAAAGCTGCACCACTCGGACAGCTACAGGCCCACGAACCCTTTGAAGCGCATGGCAAGACCGTGGGACCGGAGGTCAGTTGTAGCCCCATCCGATTCAGCCGCACAAGGTACACGTAGCTTGAGCTGGAGACCGGGCGACGTCTGCAAGACACGATGGAGAGGGAGATCCGCCAAGACAAATCCGGCGTAGCGCCATTAGAGGTCTAGACCCGCTGGCTGCCCCACGTGCCAAGCCAAACTACACGTCACTGCGCTCAAGCCACTTATGACGTATTGCACCTGGAGCTGGACCGTTGGCTTGTGACATGGAAGCCAAGCAACCCGGATTTGCATGAAGCAATGCTGACGCAGACAGTTCGTTAAGCTCCATTCCAGCAAAATAATCTCGTCTGCTTTCCATCGTCAAGTGTTTATGACTTTTCTTTACCTTCTACGGAAAACAAAGCTCGACGCACGACAGCAGATACAGCATAAAACGACGAACAGTTCAGTTGCGTACCTTACTTTACATTTGACATGGCCGGAAACGTAGTCGAGACGGTCCAGAACAAGGCCCGCGAGGTCGCGTCAGTAGCATCAGCTGTCGAAAGCTCAACGGGACGACCGCTAACGTTGATGCAGCCAGGAGGACTTAGACAAGGCCAAGGTCCTCTTTAAGGATGCTACCAGGAGTGGTTCCTACATGTACCCCATCAAGGTAAGCAGCCCTCGACCACTTGAGGCCTGGACGCGTGCAGTGAGCTGACACTGGGGGGCCAACCAGGGCATCGTCTACTTCGCTTCGCACAAGTCGCTGTGGAAGCCGCTCCTCCAGAAGATTATCCCCACGCTCGGTCTTTCGATCGGCGTGGTGGCCTCCATGTTCGCCTTCACCTACGTACCCCAGCTCGCTATCCTCGTCTTCGTGAACGGACCCCTCGCCGTCTTCACCACGGTTCTGCTGATTCTCAGCGAGAGCGCAACCATCATCTCGGTCCTCTCCCGGAACTTCCTCCTGCAGGACGCCCTGCTGGACACCTTCGACGGTACTCTTGTTTCCAGAGATGCGACCAACATCGTGAGCGAAGGCAGGCAGCTGAAAGCCGGCGGTGACCCCATGGCTAGACTGGGCAAGATCCTCAAGACGCCCTTCTCCGGGTTCAGCCCCAAGGCTCTTGTGCGGTACTTCATGTACCTGCCGCTCAACTTCATTCCCAGTACGTAGTTCTCAGGCCATTGTTGGACGACGGCGGGTGACTGACCTTGTCGCATCTAGTTATCGGAACCGTCATCTTCGTTCTTCTGCAGGGACGGGCGAGAGGAACTGCTGCCCACGAGAGGGTGAGTAATCGCGAAGTCACACACATGGAACTCTTGAACGACGGACTGACCTTGCCGTTAATAGTACTTCCAACTCAAGCGCTGGTCCGCCTCCCAGCGGGCTGAATGGCTGAAGGAGCACGTCGGGGCCTATTCGGGCTTCGGAACTGTGGCCACTCTGCTGGAGATGGTTCCCTTCGCCTCGATCGTCTTCTCCTTCACCAACACGGGTAAGTTACACTGTTTGCGCCTCCAGCTATCGGAGCAACAGAACGTTACTAACAACTCCAATTCCCGTAGTTGGTGCTGCTCTGTGGGCTGCCGACATCGAGAAGAAGGAGAGCGACATGTCCTCCAGCACGGCTCCTGGCCTGCGCGAAGCGGCAAAGAAGGCCGAGTGAAGTGCCACTTAGATGCGCACTACCGAGATTGCTTGGCCGATCATGCAAAGGTGCACAAAGCAGTCGTGGTGGGATACAGCCGGCCGTTTGTGGCCAGATGCCAAATCATAGCACAGCATTTTGACAGAGGGGATCCTGTACCACCACGGAAGTCGTCTGGGTCCGGCAACAAGCTTCGGAGCCGGGCAGGTATATGAATAAAAGCAGGGAATAACGCAGATGAGATATGACCGGACGGCGCAATGGCAAGAAAACACGTGGATAACTGCGATGCATCTATGGTAATGGCGCTTGACTACGGCATGAGCAGTAAGGGGCATATCCCATATGGGCAGTTGAGTCATTGCATATCTCCCAACGCAGATTTTCGTTTCCGTCAAGTGTCTTGGGCTACCGGACATGTCTTGACCTGGAGCAGTGCACGTTATTGCGTTACCCCCGGCTCATCACTTGTCTCTGGGCTGTCCTGCCTAACCAGTCGCATAGCCGCCCCTGTTCGGTGATTAAGGCGAGACAAGGTCGACGGTAGAACGCCGACAGACGAACGGCGAGTATTTTGCCACTGCTTTACCCGGAACGCCAGAAGCCGTAGGCCTCCCAGGCTGATGAGCACCATTGGAGACCGAACCCGGTTCCGTCTGTTTGATCCCGTTCTCGAGAGCGCTGGAATTCGTCGAGCCTCGTAATGCAGGCAGGCTGTCTGAAGGTACCAGCAGACCTGATCACTTCCCTCTTCGCAAGAGCCTGGCTCCCCTCGTCCTGTAATCCTAGAATCTGGACGTCGATTCACCACCGTCAACGTGTCAATTGGACTCGAGAGCCACTTCTGATGTGAAGCAGACGAGGTCAGTTTTACGCTAGCTATCACGGCAGCTCAAGATCGCCATTTTGAGCCTTTTTTCTGCTGCTATGTGACCTTATACCACAGGGCACAGGGTTGCAACCCAACGATTGTGTGACACCAATTCAGGAGACAGTCAATCTTGCTGGCGGAAACCTGCATACCTATAGTACCTCGTCCCATGTCGCCAAGTACCTGACCACAGCACACCCGCTTTCCCTGCATGCAGCCTCGACGGCCGCCACTCTGACCCTTGACAGCTAGCAGACTGGATCTCGTACATAATTCACTGTTGGATCTTGCGGCCGGCAGATATCCGAGGCCCAGCTATCTACCTCGAGAGATCACGCACATATACCACTGCAAACACTTTCAGGACCCCAGAGCCGAGCACTGGTCAAATTGCTGCAAATATACCTACAGAACACAACGGACGGCAGCTGGTCTAGCCGGGACACGGTCGCACATGGTCGTGGCGACGACATCGGTCCAACAACATATGGATCAATGACAACATTCTCATCACCAACAACTGTCAAGATGCTCAGCATCGGCATCCCTGTCGACTGAGATGAGCGGGATACCTGGTTGTGTACCCGCCCCTGGAGCCACACCTCGGCTTCACTTTCCCAATGTCACTGCCGCCCCCCTCTGACACCTGTCGTTGGAACCGAGAGACGTGCAATACATGCAGACCCGGAGTGACAATTCTGGACTTCTCGACCTGTCTCGAACCGAAGCGTCCGAGGGATCTGATGAGAGGCCAAAGATGGGCCGGAGCTGAGTGACTCCCCTATGTAGCTGTCATCAACTGAGATTTCCAATTCCACAGACAATCTCGGAAAGGCCATCATGCCCAAGGAAAGAGAGCCGCCCTGGATAGAATCTCAAACTGGCAAACGTCCCTTCCCAGCCTCGCAAATGGCAAGTCACTGTACTGGAAAAAGGTACTTGTACTTCTCTATGACCAGCATCAGCTTGCTTGAGGGTGGGTCCCACGGGATCGGTCGAGGCAGTCGGAGGGCCGGAGGAGTAATTTACATGAGATCGCACCTGCCCGACATGATGGGGAAACGCGGATATCAGAATGGGTCCGTCAGGTCTAACGTGGACCGTGACGGGTGCGTCAAACCGGAAAACGTCCCTCTCCTCGACTGTCACTGTTACCTCTACTTCTGGCCTGGACGTGTTCCGTCGCACGCACTCGCCTTTATCTGCCTTCTTCCCTCATCCCCTGTGTGGCAGAGCTCTCTCTCTCCTCTTCCTCTTCCCCCATCACCCTCACTTTAGTATCGTCCACTCAGGTTTGTCGCCCTCGCCGCGTTCTTCGGCCCAAGGAAGAGGTGTAGGAACCGGAACCTGGCATTCTTGTCCATTCGTTATCCCCATCATCATCATCATCCTCATCAACAGAGAACCACCAGAACCACTTGACGTCGAGAATCTGATCTGTGGAATATCGTCGCCTTATCACTCATTCATCCATTCCCACCTTCGTTTCTTTTTATCTCGATACCTTGACAAACCACCAGAGCTCATCGAATATTCACTGACATCAAGAGTATCCAATCCCACTGTGTGTGCGCTACCCAACTGGGGGTGCGAACTCTCACCCTCAGCATGAAAGCCTCAACTCTCATTCTCGACCTTGTGTCGGCTGCTGCCCTGCTCAACTTCACTTCTATCGGCTTGGCCAGCCATGACGGGGTTTGGCAGCGCCTCCGAGAACTGGTGGGCGAAGAATATCACGAGGATTCCGCCGTCCACGGTCGAGACCAAGATGCCTACACCAACCCGTATGGGTACCAGCCTCCACGTCCTACTTCTTCTTCCACCAGCTTGACAAGCTCGAGTAGGGGTGAGTTCCTGGCGCTTATACTCAACAAGATGACTGGATATCTGACAAGAGTAACAGTTTACAGCAACTCAACTACCACACCAGTCTTTACAGCATCTATTTCCACACCTTCTTCTGTAACATCTTCGACCGATGCATATGGAAGCAGCACTCTTACCCCATCCTACCCCTCATCAAGCTCTGGCAGTGTGTTCCCGACGGCCCCTGCATCCAGCAGCAACGCCTCTGCTGCTGTATCTGAGACAATCCCAAGTGTTACTCCAGTCGGTGGCACAACCAGCTCTCCAGTCTTGACCTCTACAAGCAGCTGGATCGCTCCAAGTTTGAGCTCCAGCTTGTCCAGTGCCAATGGCTCTTTTACCGCGGCTGGCGGCTCTACGCCTCCGGCCTCGTCATCGGCGAGTCCTACGAGTGGAAACATCAGCATTAGTCCGTTTTCGATATCCACTCGGACTACTTCTCCATCCTTGACAACTTCGGCAGCCTCAAACAGCCCCCCTTCGTGGTCGTCAGGATCCTATTCAGTGCCCGGAACGAGCCCCAATGGCACGATGTCAGTGTCACCCACGGTGTCTCCGCTCTCAGTATCAACGGGATTGGAGACGTCGGTGTCAGTCAGTCTAACAATGGGCACTGCACCATCAAGCTCGCTTTCAAATGGTACGTACACTGGCCCAACCTCAGCAGCATCCACGGGCACAGGCACGCCGGGTGTCTCACCACCGGTAATATCGGGGTCTACTGGCAGCGAGACCACGTTCTCGACTCCGTTATCTGCTTCGATATCTACTAATGGACCATTCACCAATGCCACGGTCTCGCCATCAATGTCTGTCCCTCCGTTAAACAGCTCGGCACCACTTCCGCCCACAGTGACTCCCTTCGCGACCGGGTCCAGCTTTTCGGCCCCAAGTGGACCAGGCATAGAGACGGTTCCAAATTCGTCACCGCCGAGTACCTGGACATCCACGGCAACACCTCGGCCGCGGTCGTCCAGCTCGTCGGGACTAACGGTTCCGGGCACAATATCAGGTACGGTGTCCAGCTCCGCCCGCCCGGAGTCGACCTCGTCAACATCTTCGCCACCTTATGCGTTGTCCAACACCACGAGCTCTAGCGGTCCGACCGCACCCGGTACTGCAAGCACAAGTCAGCCATCCGTCTCCGGTACAGAGTCGCCGACAGAGTCCGCCCCTTCATCCGCAGGCAGCTCTATCTCTCCGTCTGAAACACTAGTGCCTAGCATTAACTCGACGGTTCCTAGCAGCTCGAATGGGACATTCGGGAGCCTGACCAGCGCACCTTTGCCATTGAGCAGTGGTAGCACGGTTTACACCTCTATTTCACCCATGAATGCCACAGTGTCACCGACCAGTTCTGCTCCTGGCGCACCGGCGCCGTTCACTGTTCCACCCAGACCGACAACTTCTCTGTCGGCTACAGCCATGTCGTCCCCGGCCCGCGGTAACTCGTCAGGGACCGTTTCGACGGCGCCAAGCAGTGGAAGTATCACGCCTTCGGTATCCGCGACTGCCTCGCCTTCTGTTCCCTTCCCACTGTCCAATGCCACATCGCTTTCGGGACCCAGCGGTGCGCCGGGTTTGAGCACCGGCCCTACTGCTTCACCATCGGGCGTGTTCTCAACAACGCCACTCTCGAATACCACGATGACTCCGGCTCCTGCGACAGCAACACCATCGCCTAGTTCACGATCGTCCTCGGAGGCCGCCTCAGGGCCGAGTCCAAATGGAACCGCGTCCGCGATGTCCACCGGCTCATACACGCCTCTCTCTTCTGGTTCAGGCACTCCAAGCCCCGCCCCATTCCCACTCTCCAACACAAGCATCAGCGCACAGGGCTCTACGGGAACGTCCTATCCTTCGGTAACCAGTTCTGGGACTGGTCCTGGCTCGCTGTCTCCCTCTCTGAGCGCTACAGCGACTGAGAGGAGCACCGGGTCACCATTCCCCAGTTCCAATGGAAGCTACTCCGCTCCGGCTACGACGTCTCCCGGCTTGACAAGCGTTGCCTCTGAGACCATCCCAACGCCTTTGCCAAGCGGCTCGGCCACGGCACCATTTCCGCTTGGTAACTCCAGCTCCTTTGCTTCGAGTCCGGGCAGCGGGACAGAATCCACATCCCAACCAATCACTCCTGGCCCAGTGTCATCTAGAACCTCTGAGAGCACGGGACCTTTGACCTCTCCCCTTCCATCCATGTCGGAGGCTCCGTCGGGCACGGCCCCGGCCCCGTTTACTTTCTCCAACGGGAGCGTCACACTGGCGACAGCAGGCAGCACTGCATCGTCAAGTGGTGCCAACAACACCACCGTCCCGGTCACTGCTTCCTTTGGACAACCGGCGACTTCAACGCCGTACCCTCTCACTAACGGGACCGTCCCTGCAAGTTTCAGCGCCGGAACGGTCCCGCTACCGACTGCGCCTTCCGGTTCCGCTGTGTCCAGTAGTATAAACGGGACACATCCACTTCCCTTCACCTCCTACACCAAAGGCAGCGCTACGTCGCTGACGACGGAAAGCAGTATCTCTGCCACTGGAGTCAACTCTACCACTGCGCCGGCCACGCCATCCGGACCGATCTCGGCGTCCACACCTCACCCTCTCTCGAACGGGACTGTTGCTCCAGGCTCGCCAACCGGGAGCATTCCTCTCTCGACAGGGTCTTCAGGCGCTCCCACTCCGCTCTCAATCTCTAAGTCCTCTGGATACCCCAACTCGACCGCCTCAGCAGGGATGGAAAGCTCAACGTCCCCGACATCGACGGCATCCTCGGAGTCGTCGTCTGCGCCGTACCCGTTATCCAATGCGACGGCAACACCTTTCGAGACAGGAACCACATCGAACAGCAATCTCCCTTCAGGCACAGCCCCGATCAACAGCCCGTCGCCCTCCGTTCCATACACCCAGTCGAACGCCACAGCCCGCACTGCCGGACCGACCGGTAGCGGAACTGGAGCGGCGACAGAGACACTTGTGTCGGGTGTACCCTCCGGTTCTGCAGTATCTCCAACCATTCCCTATCCCCTGACTAACTCGACACTGCCAGCCTCGGGACCAACTGGAAGCTCAGGACCAGTTGGGACGGGCGTAACGGGGACAGAGTCACCGGCCTTGCCCACCACGCCAGTCACTGGCAGCCCTGTCCCTTTCACAGTACCTCCTCCCATCTCTAACTCTGTGGGTGTTCCAACAGCAACGCCAGGAATGAGTGGGTCGCCTCAAATCTCTTCTGGTCCGCTGCCATCCGGTTCGGAATCCATGTCAGCCCCTTATCCACTCACAAACTCGACTGCTGCCCCTACAGCAGCTTCGAGTGCCAGTGGCTCGCCGCCAGTCTCTTCAGGCGCCATGCCATCTGGCTCTGGGTCCAACTCTGCGCCGTTCCCCCTTACCAACGCGACACAGGCAGCCTCAACCGGGACCTCACCAGCCAGCATCTCACCGGCCAGCATCTCGGCAGGCACAACTTCGGGTTCTTCTGGTTACACGTCCGGCCCTGTGTCTCCGCCGTTCCCGATACCAAACCCCACAGTACCAATGTCCGGAGCAAGCGTCACGTCGCCTGGAGGCACGGGTGCCCCTGTTTTCTCGTCGTCTTCGTCACCAGAGACATCCTCGGCCCCGCCGTTTCCGCTTTCCAACTCGAGCTCTCCACTTCCAAGCGGTACGGCCGAGAGTACCATTTCTAGTAGCCAATACACCGGGACTGCATCGGCTGGAAACATTACTGCAGCTAGTGCTGCGAGTGGAACAGTTATGACTCCTTCTGGGACCGGTTACCCTAGTGTCGGGGCGACGTCGACAACCCCGGGTGCCTCTAACGCTCCGTTCCCATTGTCGAACTCGACTGTTACAACTCCGAGTGGCACAGCCGGCTCAGGCACAATGTCAGGATTGACACTGACAAGCATGCCGGATTCCACAGCCATGCCCTTGCCAACGGGAAGCTCCGCTGCTTCGACGGGTGAGCTATCAGGGTCGCCGAGCGCACCCTCATCAGCCGAGACTTCTGGACCTGGTACGGCACCGTATCCGCTAACAAATGGGACTGCAACAACTGGTCCAACAGGGACTGCACCAGGATCAAGCGAGACAATGCCGATGTCAGGGTCAGGTCTGACAACCTTGTCGCCGTCATCTCCAACTGTCTCTCCTCCTTATCCACTCCCCAACACAACGGCCGCGAGCAGCGCTAGCGCTGGGACTGGTAGCGTGCCCACGCCAGAAGGGTCGGGAAGCAGTGCCGTCAGCACCTCCTATAGGTCGTCAGGTCCATCACCCTTCAGCATCCCACCATTCTCATCTCCAAACAGCACCGCTTCAAGCCAATCTATGACAACAAGCGCGGTGCCGTCTCCAAGTTCAGGTAGTGGTAATCCCAGTGGCAGCGTTGGTCCGAGCACCTCAGTTCCCTACCCTTTGACGAATGGTACGTCGGTGCCTGCTTCATCCGGCACCGCAGCAGGACCAGGTATATCACCCAGCCCTCTTTCGACATTTGAGTCAACGACATCAACGCCTTCGGGCGCGCCAAGTTCGGCACCGTATCCTGCGTCCAACTCGTCCACAAATGCTATCTCAGGCTCTGGCAGTTCGCAGGCTCCGACGCCGGTGCCCTTGGGTAACATGACGAGTACTCCAGCCCCTCTATCGGTGCAGACGACCTCCACGGGGTACCCGCCAGCAACTGGGGCCTCTTCCGGAGGGCTCACGACGCCATCCATTACCGGCACCGTAGGCCCTCTGTCGACAGGGAGTGCACTACGTGGGTCATCGGGACCGTACCCAGGACCTTCAAGCTCTGCCCCATTTCCCTTGTCCAACTCCACCACATATGCTCCGTCAGCTGGAGGAACAGGGAGTCCCGTGTCCGGCACAGAGTGGTCTTCACTTCCGTCGTCGACGCCCAGTCCCTCCATCTTCGGTAACTCAACTTCACTGATCGGTTCTACTAGAAGTACAACGCAGGCCACGGAGAGCTCGACCAACTCTATCACCGCATCAGGGACCACATCTTTACCGGAGCCGACGGCAAGCACCGTTCCACATCCTTCAGCGAATGGCACCGTCTCGACCACTTTGCCCGGGTCGCCGGCGCCATTCAGTATCCCACCGTCTTCCCTCACAGGAACGGGAAGCAGTGGCCCGGGGAGCAGTGCCGTGTCGTCTGTCCCGTATCCGAATGGGACAACGTCGAGCACTCTGCCGGGGTCGCCGGCGCCCTTTAGTATCCCACCGTCTTCTCGTACCGAGACGGGGAGCAGCAGTCCGGGAACCAGCACTGTGCTTTCTTCCGCCCCATACCCTCCGGTGAACAGCACAACCTCGAGTCTGTTTCCCGGAATAACACTCACACCTTTGGCCACGCCGACGTCTTCTCTCGTTGGAACAGGCGCCAGTAGTAGCCCGATGGCCACCTCTGCGTTGTCTTCTGGCGGGCCTAGTGGTGGAAGCTCGGTTCCGTTCCCGTACCCGAACTCGACTTCAAGTGAGCTGTCAGCCTCAGGTCTCAGCACGGGATCGCTACCCTCTTCTTCAGGTACTCCCATTGCACCAAGCAGCGTATCGCCCGGTTCCAGCGGCTCCAGCGTTCCTTCAACTTCCAGCCTCTCGCCATCTTCCAGTGTGGTTGCGGAATCCGGTACCCCAATACCGGGGGCCCCGACGTCGGCCCCTTACCCCTCGCCCAACACGACCGCCACGTATGACACGACGTGTACCGAAGAGAGCGAGACAACGCTTTGGTCAGAGTCGGCGACCCCAACGCCGAGCGGCGACATCACGGCTACATGCAACGAGACTACATTCACTACCGTGACAACGCCGGATGCGTCGGCAACATCCACAAGCTCGTACGGATGGTCGAACAGCTCGTCAGACGTCTACACAATCCGTAGGTTCCGTGACAATCCGCGCATCTTCTGCAGATGCTAACCGAAACGCTAGAAACAGTACCCAACCCGCCGACGAGCGAGCCCACGACTTTCATGACGATGACCTCGTCAGCTCCGGGGCCATTGACGTCGAACGTGATCGATTCCGGTGACGGTCCTCTGGATCACCACCACCCGCACGGAACGGCTGTGGCGCCGCCGAACCCGGAGAACAGCCTCGCCGCTCGCGCAGCCGCCGACTCGGGCAATGGATGGGCGTTTCGGAGGTTGAAGAACTGGGGTTTCCTGCGACGGAGACCTGCCGCGGAGGCGCCTGGCCAGTAGATGGAACTGTCGTTCCTTGAAGATGCCGGTTTGCTGGCGTACGGTCTAGATTTTGGTTGCTATCTGCATTTTCCTTTGTACACGGTGGAAAGATCGAACACTTTGCGGAGACCATCGAATCTCTGCTGAAAAGGGGAAACAGTTGTTGCGGGACAGATGTTTGCAGGAAACAGGGTAATGATTGCATGATAGAAGTATTTCGTGGGATACTTTCTTGCAAGTTGCTGGCAGACAATGAGACTTCGGTCATGTATCACTGTATACCATGGAAGTCGTTTCAGAGCAAATGTAATGTATACATGGGTGAGCCAACAAGTGCAAACTCTGGATGTTCGTAAAGGTGCTACCTTTTTCAGGGGTTCTGGTGTGCAAGATTGTGCCGGAATTATGCAGCTTAGCTTCGACACCCCGAAAACCCCTCATCTCCAACCATCCAACAGAAGATCCAAGCTTCAGGTTCAGTGTAGCCTGCATCATGACAGAATTGGCTTTAATCATGGAAACTCCCATTCGTCGACCACGTCCTTCTCATTCAATCTTTGCAATGAGGGATAAAAGTCAAGTCTGGGCGGGTGAATTTCCGTGGTCGGAGCTTCGACAGGACAGGGAGCCCATTGATAGCTGAGCTCGTTGTAACCCCGCGCTAGCACGATAAGATAAGAGCTCTTTTTCAGTGTGCCCCCGACGTCAGTGGATTGTTGCGAGGCTTTCCACGATTGCAGCTTCCCCGAAATCTCACCCTGTTGGTCGTCTTGTTCAAGGTGGGCTGAAAGTCCGATCATACAAAAAAGCCAAGAAGCGCCGCGCCGCAGCGGACCTGGCACCGAACCACCGCGGAACTTTCGTACAATAACAAATACCCCGACGCAACGACAGGGCTGTACCTCTTCCACTCCCTCGACTTTCTTACCGTTATTCACGCATGCTTAACATTGCATGCTTCTGAGCCCGTGAGAAGCATCTTTACTCTTCGAATCTCTCCGTCTCTTACCTCGTCCCTCCTCCACCGCCGACATTCCACCTCCGCCGCCGACATTCCAGTCCCTAAATCCGCTATCGACAAAGCTTCGTTCACTTACCACATCCCTCAACCACCTCCGTCCCAAACCTAAATCCCGACCCAGCCTCCACAAAGCCCCCCCAAGAGCAATGGAACTCAACGAGACCCCGGGTTCGACGCCCGCCGCGCCCTCCCACGGCGCCGCCGCCGCCGCCCCGACGAAACCAAAGAAGAAGATCGCCATCATGACCTCGGGCGGCGACTCGCCCGGCATGAACGGCGTGGTGCGCGCCTGCGTGCGCATGGCGATACACATGGGCTGCGAGGCGTACTGCGTGTACGAGGGGTACGAGGGGCTCGTGCAGGGCGGGGACTTCATACGCAAGATGGAGTGGCACGACGTCCGGGGGTGGCTGTCGGAGGGGGGCACGCTGATCGGCACGGCGAGGTGCATGGCTTTCTACGAGCGGGCGGGGAGATTGACGGCTGCGAGGAATATGGTTGTGCATGGGATCGATGCGCTGATTATCTGCGGTGGGGACGGGAGTCTGACGGGCGCGGATAGGTTTAGGGCTGAGTGGCCCAGTTTGTTGGAAGAGTTGGTCAGTAGTGGGAGGTTGACCGAGGCGGAGGTCGAGCCGTATAGGAGCCTGAATATCGTGGGGTTGGTGGGGAGTATCGACAATGATCTGAGTGGCACGGATGCGACGATTGGGTGCTATTCGGCCCTCGCGCGGGTGTGCGAGATGGTGGATTATATCGAGGCTACGGCTAGCTCGCACTCGAGGGCGTTTGTGATCGAGGTCATGGGCAGGCACTGCGGGTGGCTGGCGCTGATGGCCGGTGTGGCGACGGGGGCCGATTTCATCTTTATTCCGGAGAAACCTAGGGAGGACAACTGGAGGGAGGAAATGACCTCTGTTATCGAGAAGGTACAGTTGCCCCTCTTTTCTTTTATGGATGAGAACATGGCAGAGGCTAACCACGGAGAGCAGCACCGGAAACTGGGCAAGCGCAAGACCATCGTCATCGTCGCCGAGGGCGCCCAGGACAGGCACGGAGCTAAGATTACGTGCGAGCAGCTGAAGGACCTGCTGGCCGACAAGGGCGGCCTGGCGCTGGACACCCGCATCACGACGCTGGGCCACGTGCAGCGCGGCGGCACCGCGGTGGCGTACGACCGCATGCTGGGCACCCTGCAGGGCGTCGAGGCCGTCAAGGCCGTGCTCGAGGCCACCCCCGAGACCGAGACTTGCTTCATCGCTATTACCGAGAACAAGATCGTGCGCAAGCCGCTCATGGAGGCCGTGCGGAACACGAAGGAGGTCGCCCAGGCTATCGAGGCCCACGACTTCGACAAGGCCATGGCGCTGAGGGACACCGAGTTTGCGGACCAGTACAGGTCGTACATGATGACGACCAGGGTGCAGCTGGACAACGAGATGTTGCTGCCCGAGGACAAGGTATGGCACTCCTCCTCCCACTACTATCTGACGGCCTAGAATATGGAAACTAACAGCCTGCAGCGCATGAAGATCGGCTTCATCAACGTCGGCGCCCCGGCCGGCGGCATGAACGCTGCCGTCCGCGCCGCCGTAGCCTACTGCCTGTCCCGCGGACACCAGGCCGTCGCCATTCATAACGGGTTTGCCGGCTTCGCCCGGCACCACGACGACAAGCCCCTCGGCTCGGTGCGGCCTTTCGACTGGCTCGAGGTCGACGGCTGGGCGTCCAAGGGCGGCTCCGAGATCGGCACCAACCGCGAGCTCCCCAGCGAGTCCGGCATGGACCTGATCGCCTCCCTCGTCAGCAAATACGAGCTCGACGCGCTCTTCCTGGTGGGCGGCTTCGAGGCCTTCAACGCCGTGTCGCAGCTGCGCAAGGCGCGGGACAAGTTCCCCAGCCTGTGCATCCCCATGGCGCTGCTTCCAGCTACCATTTCGAACAACGTCCCGGGGACCGAGTACAGCCTGGGCTCCGACACGTGCCTCAACGAGCTCGTCAACTACTGCGACAAGATCAAGCAGTCCGCCTCGGCCACCCGCCGCCGCGTCTTCGTCATCGAGACCCAGGGCGGCCGGTCGGGATACGTCGCCACCCTGGCGGGCCTGGGAGTCGGCGCCTCGGCCGTCTACACGCCCGAGGAGGGCATCAGCATCGACATGCTCGCCTCGGACGTGCACCACCTCAAGGAGGTCTTCGAGCACGACAAGGGCCAGTCCCGCGCCGGCAGGCTCATCCTCGTCAACGAGAAGGCGTCCAAGGTCTACACGGCCAAGCTCATCGCCGACATCATCCGCGAGGAGGCCCACGACCGCTTCGAGGCCCGCGACTCCATACCCGGCCACGTGCAGCAGGGCGGCGTCCCCTCGGCCATGGACCGGTGCCGCGCCGTCCGGCTGGCGATCAAGTGCATCGAGCACCTCGAGACGTACGGGCCCGGCGCGCGCGAGAGGGTACGCGCGGACCCGCTCAGCGCGGCTGTCATCGGGATCAAGGGCGCCGACGTGGTGTTCACGCCGACCAAGACGCTGGAGGAGAGCGATACCGACTGGCCCAACCGGCGGCCGCTCGAGGCGTACTGGACGGATATGAAGGAGGTGGTGGACATTCTTGGCGGGAGGCCGAGCTACAAGAGGCCCGAGAAGAGCCTCACGGGGCTGAGGGCTAAGGATGTCAAGAGGGGGTTGGCGGAGGACCACTGAACGCGCTCCCTTGCTCTTATGTTCTGGTTCAGGAGTTTGTCGTTGGCTTGCGCCCGGTCAGTCAGCAGGTCTGGATAGGGAGCGATGGGTTCTGGGATGGAAAGCGGGTGGGGATAAAGATGACGCGACCGACTCCTGAGAATTTTCTACTCTGCTGGTGCCCGTTGGGCGCTGGCTTTTCCCCCCCACCTAGGTTATAGCATGCACGTAGGTCTCTGATATACTTTACGGCTTTGTTCTTGTGGTTTGACGGTGTGGTCAGTGAGGTAGTGATGTCTCGTCTTGATGTTCTGGCTGATGCAGCACAGGCATAGAGCCCAAGGATTGCGCCAGTCCCCTGCTCCGGTGGCATGCTAGATGTCGCAATGACTTTTAAACACTCTGACTCTGACCTTGTCGTCCTCCTTCCACAGAGCCAGCCCCGGAATCCACGAAGAGAGAGGCTTCAGCCATGATATCCCGCCGAGAAACCGAGAATTCGCCAACGGACACAAACAGGGACACAATCTCTGCGGCGGGGTCAATCCTCTCCAAGGCCTCGACCCCGGCTTGTAAGACCTCTCGCACCTCGTCAGGCTCGTCCAGCCAGGGACCTAGTGTCCGTCGCTCAAACACTGCGTCCGACCCCCCGGGGCAAAAGCCAGCGCTGCAAGGATTCCTCCAGTCAAAATCCACACCTTCACACTGAGTAACTGGGATTAGGGTATTGAACCTACCGACACCTGCCGCAGCGTACGACAAGACAAGCCACCGTGGTAAAGTCCCCGCAATCGCCGTCGCAAGAACTGCGATGGTGCTGGAGATCCCGCTTGGTTTCGATGGCGCATCCGTTCTCGTGGTGCATGTCTCCCGCGACGTGCTCCGAGCAGAGCTGCTCGGCGGCGGTGAGCCTCTGCTGCCCGCAATATGAGACGCACGAGCAGGCGTATAGGGGCGTCCCCTGGTAGCATTCGACGCATTCGCAGTGTATTACTGCGACCGGGGTGCCGAAGCATTCTTTGGGGGGAGGATAGGGCTTATCCGGGTCCAATTCCGGAGCGTGGCGGCTGGTGATCCGGGTCATCGTAGTCCGCGTCATCCCTCGGTCGACCTGGGTATGGGTATGGTGGTAGAGATGCGCACTGCAACAGTCAGAAAGAATAGGAGAGGACCGGGGCGGAGGAGAAGTAAGAGGGACGTTAACATTGCGGCTTTTGATCGAGAAGTGCTGTTGAGATTCCGGTTTGGACATTAAGAGGTGTGGAAGTTACTGTGGTGTATTGGGTTGGGAATGCTCAGCTCCCCGCCCCGCCCCCATGGTGGCTGGCACAATGGCTGAGCTGTGCTTTATCCAAAGACATGGCGTTCCATGTTTCGGGGCTCACTTGCAAATTGAAACGTAGGATGACTTTATCGAGGGCGGGCGTGTTATCCGGTCCGCGGAGATGATTTCGCTTGTGGATGGATGGTGTGGGAGCAAGCCTCACCGGCGGTTCATGATTCGCCGCTATGCTGCTGCGAGGTGGCTGGGATGTGTTTGGTCCTGGGTCGGCGAGTCAGTCCACCCTCAACCGAACTGCAGTGGAACTGTCGCTCCCGTGTACTAGGCTATTTGCCATTCCTATGTGAGTTCCAATAGACTGAGAAGCCTTACCCAGACGATGGATCGACTGGAAAATACCTCGACTGACAGAGACCTGCTGGATGTACCAGAATCACCTGGCAACCTGGCAAGCCCTAATTTGGAGGTGACTCTGTTTGGCATCACTCATCCAGAAAGAATACGGATGCAAAAAACTGCCGTGTCTCTTCTTGAGGAACAAGGCTCGGTACCGATTAAATACGCGTGAAGCAGCTCCTACCCCCAACCGTCAACCTTTCTCCGACGGACCGCTCGCCGTACCCAAACATGTCCTCGCAGACTACAGGGCTGACCGCAATCGCGGAAGCTATCAAGCGGGGGGACGACGCGGAAGTTCGACGTTCACTTCGTCAAGGGTCCAAACCAACGGTCGAAGTCATACTACTACTTCTCGACTAGGGAATGCACGAGGCCATCTTCGACATCCCTGAGTTAAGCCTCACCCGAGACGAGGTTACAACAGTCTTCGAGTATTATCTTGCCGACGTCGACCTTCTCAACTTTGAGCATGATTTCAACGCCGGCTTCGAGTCTCTGTTGCAGCACTGTGGCGTGCCATTGTCGCGGCTCTACTCTTCCGGGTCAAGGTGGACAAGAATCCAAGGGGACAGGAATTACTCCGCAAGCACTGTCCTTCAATCGCTCTTTCCAGCCTTTGGGCCGCCATCTCTTATCTGTGGCGTTTCCGGCGAGGTTATTATGGCAGGATGACGAGAGAGCATGCCGCAACAAGAGGAGGGCGGCACAGGGAATCTTGGTTCTCTCATCTCAGATCTCGTCCACCACCGTGGCGCTCGCGAACTACGCAGTTGCGCTACCAGGAGCCCAAGGCTAGCATAGAGTATCAACGGTAAGCAGCCCTAGCCATTTCGAGCACGACATTTCCCGTCACTAATCATCTGGCCAGGGCCGCGCCGCTTCATGAGTACGAATCGGCACTCACTCACCCTACACGTTCCAAGGGCGTCATAGGGAGGACATCTAGATAGGCTACTGGAAGTGCTCCAGATTGTCTGAAGCCGGGACTAGACGAGGTCTACTATGCGACCGCGGTCGGGAGGCCATGGACGATGACGGCGTTGTATCTGGACGAGTAGCAGAGGCAAGTCTTCATTCTACAAGCTGGGGTTAGGGTTAACTCCTATCCCGTCCGATATGTAGAACATTGCGATGTTAAACAGTCCAAGGGCCAGACATATGAACACTTCACATCTCGCTCAGCATCGCAGCTAGGTTCAATATCCCATTTTCCGCACTTGGGGCCCGCTTCAGGACTGTACAATACTACAAGAACAAAAATGCTCAAGACCCCGCGTTGTCGTTGCTGATATTGAATGAAAGAATCTGTGGAAAACAGTCGCGTCTTGTCGAGTCCTGCCGCCATGCCTCGCCGGAGTCATGCTTAATGTGCGTCCAAAGAAAGCCAGAACGTCGCCACGATGGTGAACGGACCGATTGTAACAGGATGTACGAGGAGCGGGAGGAGCGAGATCGGGCGAGAAGCCGAGAGCTGGGCAAGGCATTGGTCGAACCATTGTGTGGCCTGAGTTTATGTGAGAGGCAGGCACGTGTAATGTGGTTGCAACTGTGGTAGTCTGCCACCTGCTATATGAACTCACGGTCGCAGGATGTGTTTCGTTCTCGGATAAACAGATAAGACAGGGCCAGGTGCAGAGTGAGAGGGGACTTGCTTGTTGTCCGGTCGGAATGGCAGCCACTTTCCCTCCTGTTGGTTATGTCAGTATCATGCCGAACGATAGGGATCCGAAGAAGCCCACGGAAAAGATGAAGCCCAAGGGCAACAAGAAGCTCAAAAGACAAGAGGAAGGGCTCGCCGCCGATGAAGCGCAAGGAGGAGGCTTGATTAGATGGCACTCGGCAGACACAGAATGTGATCGGCAACCTCCACGGGGATTTTCTTGCCCGCGTATTATCGTTGATGACACCAGATAGAATTCGTCACGTACCGCGAGCATAGACCCTCCCTCTGTCGGAGCTCTGAAGCTGGGATTTTGTCGGCTACTGAGGCGTAGGCAAGCTCACAACGCTATGACCGACGTTGCTGATCCAGTTTAAGGCCTTCCTGGAGATAGAGACGCGTCCCCGTCGCGTCTTTTGTGTAAGTACTAGGGAGTTTGATTGATCTCAAGCCGTTGTCGGACTTACCCATTTCTGTCCAAGCGTCTCCTCCTGAATATCTCCCGCAGTTCCTTGCTAAGTGTCCAGTCGAACTTGCACAGAGTAGGCAAAGAAGGAAGTTGAGTGCGTCGCAATATAGGTGGTCAACCTTTGCGCCTTGAATGCATCGACTCATCCGCTCCAGTGAGATTTCGAAACAGCAGTGGGGAAAAACAGAAGGGAGTCGCGGCAAAGCTGCGCTACATTCTCTTGGAATTCTGCCGGGGCACAATCACAGACGGAAGCAAAGGCTTTGCAGTGACAGAGCATGTGTTGAGGGACAGCAGAATCGCACAGTGCTCGGCAGCGCCCACGGACTTTGCTGAGGTCCGGAGGTTAATCGAGCCTCAAGACACAGAATGTTGGCCATCGGGCCAGCAGTCTCTTGCGCAAAATCGTCAGGCCAATTGACACAAGTGACGAGGACAGAGCGCGGGGAAGAGGGAGGGCGCAGAGATGGTCCGCCTTGATTGAGCCCGGTTCGCTTTCCGGGTACTTGGGGGAAAGCCATGTTGTCACCATAAGCCTCCCACATCGGGCGAGATATCACACAGACCTTCATGGCAACAGTCTTCGGGCTGTGGGTGGTATCACCCCCCAAGGCGTCATGGAGTGCGGTGTGATATTGACAGCGTGTCTGATGAGTCGGCAACCGCGCCTTGCATATCTCGTGAGAGTTGGTTATAGAATAAGAAACTAGCCTGCAGGGAGGTGCATGTGCAGCATGAGACACAGAACCCTGCGAGGGCTGTTGTGAAAAGTGGGTTGGACTTGCATAAAGGGTGTGTACTTAGAGCTGGCGTGGCAGGGGCCATTTCCGGTACCATGTCTCGGGTCTACCGCAGTACCGCACGACCCCCATAACTTGGCTCCTTCAACAGCCGCCCCAACAGATGCCAGTAGGAACGCAACTACTCACCGTCTGCCCGGCCACGTTACCAAACCGACACTCGGACCGAAGTAGACCCTTGATGCCGGCCATAGTGACAGAAAGCTCCTGGCACAACATTTCTCGTGCATCGAGAAGACCAATTCAACTGACGCCCCGAAACAACCTCCTCATCATCTAGATCTCAGAACCCGCCCTCCAGCCGTGAGACTCTCGGGCGTCGATTATGAGCCGCTTGCACCGGTGGATCGACCGGGGAGGTTGTGGCGTCTCGGGCATATCCTTAGACCCTCCCCATACCCTTTGCGTTGCAAGTCCTCACAGGTGTGGTGGCTTCTTCTGGTCATGCCCCCGGTTGAACACGGGCGAACTCTGGGAGATAATCGAGTGAGTGGCGGCGCCCGCATGCATGGGCATCGAATGGTTGAATGCACCTCGATGGTGTCGGTGAGCTGGTTGTGAGACGACTCTGTAAACTGCATGACCCCACCGTTAGCCTCGCCATGTTTACCATGTCAAATGGTATTTGTACACGTGTACTCTCCAGAAGACGTCCGCCTAAGCCGCAAAAGCCTCGTCCAAGCGGGCGGTAAAGAAGGGGGCCAGCCATTGTATGATGACCCGGGCATTCCTTCTCAGCCTGGCGATGGGCATACCCGTCCTGCCGCCTGCGGGCGGCGTAGAACAGTCGACAGCAACCCCTTCCCCAACTGGTGTACCGCCGTCCCAGGTTGATCAGCTTTGCCCTTCCCGCCCGTCCTAAGGCTATAAGTCTTGCTGTCCTCCTTCGAAACGACAGCATCAGACCTGTCAAGAAACAGAACCCTCATATATCTCATATTACTCAGGAATCTTTTGGACTGCGTACTTATACAACCGCCCGCAAGTTCATCATGTCTGTAGGGGATGCTTTCGTCCGTCTTACACTGGCGCTCGGTAAAAGAAGCCAAATCCAAGTATGGCAGTCCGGCGGCTGACGACTCCTTGAACTAGATAACTGTGCCACGGCCTTCGGACCTGCCAAGTTTTCCCGCGTTATTGAACGGAATCCAGACTCCGGTGTCTTCAAGATCACAATACTTAAAGTTGCGGGAGACAATCGGTCTCCAGTCTTGTCAGCTACCAATCATGACTTTGAGGATGCCGCCACCGAGGTATTCAACCAGTCGGCAGTCGCAGCCTACAAGCACGTTCGCAGTCACGGCTATGACATCGCCGACAACGACTCGGAGTGGGAGAATCTGTCGGACGATGAGACTGTCGCGAGTACCCTCGGAGCAGGAGACAAGAGTCGAAGCTCTCGATCCTGCTCCGTCTCGTCGACCCGTTCAGGGTCTCGATCCCGCTCCCGTTCGCGGACACGTTCACCCCCTCGCTCCCGGTCTCGCTCTCAGTCCCGTGACCAACCAAGCAGAGTCACCGCGGAGTCGGGCACATCGCGCGGATGCCGACCAGGTCCCGACAGTATTCCTCCTCCCGTGATCGTAACCAACCGTCCTGTTCCGGCAGGATACAAACGTCCCCTTCTTCACTGCATGCCGCCCATGACCCGTTGCGCCTCCTACGATGTCCTCCTCCGCATTCACTTCCAAGGTGTCCGCTACACCAAGATGAAATGCCTGGTGCTCAGCCTGCAGGTCCTGAGAGACGAAGCGCTAGCCCACCTGCGGCTTCTTTCGGGCTTTCAGGAGCCACAGCTGCCAGCATATCTCGGCGCCAGCGTGGATAGTGTCTCCATCCAGGGGGAGCAGATCGACCTGAGGGAGTACTCCGGCCAGAACTTAGGCACCATGATCCAGAGAAGGCACGGCCTTGGGACAGTGCCGGAGTTCCGGATTACTGTCCGAGTCGGTAATCTTCCGCCGCCGCCGCCCACAACCCGTCCTGTTCCTCTCGTGGCGACCGACAGGAGTGGTCGCCGTGTCGCCGCGAACCAGGTTCACCCGAACGCGGATTAGGTTTGTGGGATGGTGAGCGCCTCGGCGAAAGTGCGAGTGCCAAGGGGTCATGGAGGTTGGTGAAAGACGCCGCGACACACTCGGTCGCTCTATGTCATGACGGCTTCACACACTGCGCGTGATTGGTTCTTTCGCTATGTCTGCTATCTATTGGCTTACTGTTAATGTCGATTGCGTCACACGTTTCGGGTTCTTTGGTCTCTCAACGAACACTGATGTTAGCACTGAGGTTGACATCCATAAAAGCAGTTGTTGGAACTTGACAGGCGTACCAGAATTTATGTTTGTGTTTTTGACCTCTCGAACCGCTCGATTCTGATCATTGCCGCCGCAGATGGGCGTTGTAGCGATCTTGCCGTCCCCCCAAAATCCTTTCTGCCATATACAGTGCTTCCAAGTATCGGGCTTAGCTTGTCTGCCCGTCCAAGGTACAGCTGGGCTCTCTCTTGGTTGGCCGTAAGCTGCCCGTAAGCTGCCGGACGGCCACGTTACACAAGAGCTGGTATTCGGCCGCCACCTGAGTCCTCGCACACTGAAGATCGGAATGACACTGCAGCAAGGCCCCATACCAACACCGTGACTGGCTTGAATGGGCGATCTGAGCGCTTTCAGTACACCTGTCTAGGTCTCCGAACTCACCTGCACAGGCGCTCACCCTGGCAACTGCGGGAAAGCGTATCATATACAAGTACCAACCTGCTTGTCGTGCCAGTGTGGTAGCGACAGGGTTGAGATCTCAATGGACAGCCAATGACCGCGCATCATCGTTATGCGGTGGCGTCTTGCCACGAGGGGGTCGTCTAACGGCCGATGCACGTTAGCTCTAGGAGGCAGTGAGTTAAGGCTATCTATAGATTTTGCCCCTGCTACAAACAGATACAGCTACCGCGATAACACTCGGCTCACTCTTTAGATGTTGGGGACTTCAGTACCAGCCGCGTTCCGCCCCAGCTGGGGTTGGGGAGTTCACTGCCCCTCATGAGGAGATAAAGTAGCAGACTGCCCCTCAGATTCCCCAGGATTTCTTCTGATCCCGTATCCCCACCATCGCAATGTCTGAGCAACCTACCATCAGCGACACCGTCCACAACGGCGCGGCGCATCGGCCTAGCAATAAGCTTACCGACACCGATACCACACCCTTCAGATAATGACGACTTCACCCGACCCTCCTTCATTGGCCTCCTCCTTCTTGCCCCGCCGTCCCTTTGCAACATTAATGAGCGGTTATCGCGGGGCAGAGGACGACTGAACGGACAACATGAGCTCAATGGCCGGCTAATATCGGGCTACTTGGCAGATCACATGCTTTTGACCCCTCAGTTTCGCATTTAATCCCGCTCGCTGGACTCAGGCCCTCATCAACCACTCCCTAGCACCCAACCTCCGGTATCCTGCTACCGCGTTCGAAGCCTTGAGAAGAAGCAGCGGCTACAAAGAGCTCGATCTATCTCAGATGGCTGTCCTTGGGGTGAGAGCGAATCTGCCTGGGATGACCAGAGCCCCCGATATACGAGACCTGAAGGAGAGCCGCGAGTTGTAAGGGTTTCCGAACACTCGACCAGCTTCGTACTGATTCCCCGCAGCTACAATGGACTTCCCGACGATGCTGGACAGCCGCCGGTCAGCGCCGAACACCGAAGGGCCATCGGTGAAATTGTGGCTCGATATGGTCTTATCGAAAAGGTCGGCATCCATCTGATTCATGGTCACTCGACTCTCCCAGAGAATACCGTCTTGGTCGGGACCAATGACCTTGACCACTACCGCTTCGTCAAGCAGACCAAGTTGGACGACCTTGATGTTAACAATGTGCATGGTCATATCTTCGCTCTTACGGACCATGGCTTCCGTCCTTACGAGTATCAGACTGGCATGCTGCCTGATCTTTCTGGGATTGACGTGGACGCTTTTCTGGAGGAGATGGCGAGCTTCCTGCGAGAGAATAGCTTGCAAAGCCTCGTTGCGCTTCAGATCCTCGACTCTAACTGCAAACTTGACATGGTCGAGTTCGTTCTTCCTTGTGCAACTATCATGGGTAGGGCCTCGGACGTGAAGGGATACGTCAAGAGCAGAGTAACTGGCTGGAGATTTGAGATGGAGGACGGGCGACTATGCGAATGTAAGGCGAATGAGTCGCACGGGCAGACAGGCGGTCCCCAGGGACATATCATCTTCAATGAGGGCGCCCCTCATCGAAAGCCCGAAACCATTGAAGAAGCCCTGGGTGTTCTTGAATCGCGGGGTATGATATAGCGGATTCCAACTTCACCCTCTGAATGAACTGCTGGCGACTGTGTATGTCGGAACGTGACAACTTTTTATCATTCCCCCCTCCTGAACTATTGCGCAATGACTCCTCCCAAAGCCCGAAACGTGCCTACTGAATCGCCTCTGGATGAATAGGGTCTTTGCCTTCGCTAATCTCGACGCCCAGATCGTACGGAATCCAGACCGTGAAGAACGCATCGATCTTCTTGTTCTTAGGGACTGTCAAGTATGTTCGTATATTTTCCATGTTCGGCATACTCCCCTCTAAAACTCGTCTGGGCATGTTGTAGACAGTTGCTTCTAGCGCTCCTCTTTGCACATCTCCACCTGTTGGGTCTGTCACGAATCAGCTGCCTGCCTTGGCGTGAAGGAACATTGACACCCACCTGGGTTGCTTCGTCCACACTGCTCCGGGCTTCCGACTTCGCAGAGTTCGGAGGCGACACGGCCTTGGCTGTTGCCACGCTGGGGTAGTGCTATTCCATGCGAGGCGCGAGGGCCTGTGTACTGTCGTTTGGATCTGTGTTCAGGAGCAGTCCGTTGCGCCTGGTTGTCATCGTCATTGCCGTCGTCGCCGTGTCCCGGCGTCTCAGTGTCTTCTTCTAAGGCTCGCTTGGGCAGGGGCGTGGATCGACGGAAACTGGCATCATCGTCGTCGGTAACGGTATTGCGGAAACCTGCGTGAAGACCTGCGAGCCCAGATTTAGTTACCGCTTCTGCAAGAAGAGACATTCCATGTCGTACCCGCTTCTACCTCATAGTTCCTGTATGTGAGGAGCTTCTTGGCAAATATGCGAAAGGTCTCTGGGATCTGAAGCTCCTGGACTTCTTCGAGGAAGGGTTCAATCGCATTGTCTCGAAACCAGCCGAGCACGGTAGGTGATAGTTCACAGGCGCACAACACAAAAATCTCGGGGCTCAATCTGTAGAAGCGGCGCAACAGACGTGCCGCTCGCAAATATCGTGCATGTGCTGGGCGAGAAGATCCAACTACTTTTCCTGCCATGACATCAAGATTCTTGTCAAAGACATTCAGGGTTGAAGAACATACGTCATCCCTTAGACGCTGTTCTAATTTCTTTCGGTGGTGAGGCTCCATAGTAAAGAAGAACCGGGCACTAAGAGAGTAGGTACTGAGAGAGGCGTCACTGAGTGACAGGGAACCAACCAAGGTCAAAAACTGAGTAAGGAGCAAGCAAGACTTGAGACTGAGCTGAATCTGAGTAGGAACTGAGCAAAAACTGAGGTTGGGCAAAAATCAAGGGAAACTGAGTAAGAACTGAGGCTGAGAACGAACTGAGAAAAAAATGAGACTGGGCTTCAGCTGAGTCTGAACTGAGCAAGAACTGAGACCGGGTAAGAGCTGAGAAGAACTGAGTAAGAATTGAGGCTGAGACTGAACTGAGCAAAAAGTGAAACCGGGCAAGAACTGAGGCTGAACAATGACTGAGACTGACCAAACTGAGACTGCGCGAGAACTGAGACTGAGCAACAATTGAGACCGAGTAGAAATTGAGAGGGCGGGCACCTCTTATAGACAGGGAAGTGGCACAAGCGGGAATCATATAGTTACCAAGGAGGGGATGGGACTGCTCAATCCTTATCCAATAGGTATGCGGCATAGTACGTCTCGCTCACGCCGGGATGTGTCCGTAGAAGACGCGCGCTAATGCGCCAACAGTCACAGCCTAGTTGCTGCAAGGCTACAAGTACTGCAGGAGCCTCGCAGGCGCTTTCAAGGGGTGGTAAACACGATTGAGCATTTGGACTGTTTCAATGTAATAACAATTCAACTGGGAATAGACAGAGTGAAACACTGAAGAGACGGCAAATCGTGTCTCTCCAACGTAACAAATCGAAGTCATATTAACTATCTTGACGGCTTGAAGAAAAGGAACACATCCCGAATGACGCTCGTATTATCGATAACAAAGTACAACAGACACCCAATGCATTTAGCATCTGTGGAATTTCTTCGCAGCCGCCAGCGCGTCCCGATATCCTCCCGAGGTGTATCCGCTTAATGGAAACAGGTAGGATGGATCATCCCTCTCCTCATATTGAGGAAGCGTACGGGTATCCTGCTTTTCCGTAGTTGCACAAGGGATGACCTCAGTGCCCTGGACATCCATTTGGGGTACCTCCGAGACTGATAGTAAAGTCGTCATCGGCGAGTAGCAATTGATGGGCCCGCTCAAACAGCTGAGGGCATTTCCTTCTGGCCGAGGAGACGCATCCTGCACTGGTATGAAATGGTCTTCCTGTCCGTTCAGATGATTGGCGCGTATATCGAAAGCATTGCCGTCAGCAGGATATGCTCGTTCGAGGTCGCGTGGCCCACCAGTCGGCGCATACTCCGTCTTGAGAGCGGTACCACCCAGCTGGATATCAAGGTTGAGTGAGGATGGTATATGTCTGGAGGCTGGCTCCGCAGGAACGTGCTCCGAAGGTGAATGCCGTCTTTCGTGACTCAAAGAGCGGACTTCGAATGCGACAAATTTACGGCAGGCTTGAAAGGCCCAACGAATAAGGTTAGATCCGTGACTGTAGAACAGCGGAGGACAGAAGGTGTTCTTACATCGTCGTTGGTGTCGCTTCAAGTTATCCTTCCATATGTAACTTCTACCGCACGCACAGTAAAACCGCTTTACGGCTCTCTCATGTCTGGTTTGGCTGGCTTCCAGGCGCGCGCCGACCGTTGCCTTGAGTTGTTGCTCGGAAGACGTTCGGGTGTTCGGAGTAGCCTCAGGCATGGTGGGTACCTTCTGGACAACGTCGGAGGCAGTGTTGTTGCGCATGCTCTCCGCAACCCAAGGAGCTACCTCGTCCCAGGCTTCTCCGGGCAGCAATTGATACTGACAGCTCCCCGGAGAGGTCTCTTGGTTACCGAAGCTTTGGCAGCTCCTGCCGAGGATAGTGCCAGTGGGACTGTACATTGTGTGATCTGCCTGCGAACAGAGGCCGAAAACGGCCTGTCTGTAAGATGCCGATGGACGGGAAGGACATCAAGAGAGTTCTCCGGGGAGAATGCAACGACCTTGAAGAGTTTCTATATTCGGTGTTTGCTGCCATGCCTGCGCTAAAGCGCAATTTGATCGTGCAGCACATGCCTGTTCGGGAACCTTGCAGTGTGGCGTCCTCGACAAGTTACAAGAAACGATCAAGCGGGGAGTTGGCCGGCAGCTTGGGCAAACTTAAAACGGCAGGGTTTGTTTCGCGCGCTAGCGCCTGGACCGGCCTTGGCCGCTCACCGGCTCAACTTTGGCGAGGAGGAGCATTTTTATCACGACGTGGCTGCTGCAGCAGGGCCGTCATGAACGCACAGGATTGCACGGGCCGGTCATCGCCAAGGTCCTTCAAGGTAGGTCAATCGTTTCCTCCGGCATTTTTCAGTGAAATTAATTGCCTTTGCGTCGCCCACCGTACAGAGAAAGCGACGAGACTATTCGATGGCACAGACGGAGCTACGTTACTGAGACTCACGAGGCGGCTCTGGCGATCGGCGCCCGCATGTCTGTCTGTCCAAGCCAGACGAGGTTGAGGAGGAGGAGGACACGCCCCTCCTCTTATAGTCACTGTCAAACAAATGCTTCAGAACATCTCAGATGATGATATGGCTTCTCAACCCCCCGTGTTTGATAGCGTGCCTGTGGTCTCTTCCCCCACGACATGGCGGGAACGACTCCTTACCGCCATACGCCGCTTGGAGCCAGGCTGCCCAAGCTGCAGTTACGGCGCCTAGATCCCGGGAACCGCAGATTTGCATTTCACCTCAAGAATCTTTGCACGAAGTGCTGTTTCAGCAACGTGGGTTGCTCGGACAGAAGCCTACAAATACCAGAGCAGTGATATTCCCAGACTTCCCGGGCAAAGTTGACTTCCCTCGTCTCTGCAATACTGACGATCAATTCAATGCCATCACTGTTGCAGGTGATAGTCCTACAACTTCGATCGACTTTCTTGCTTCAATCCTGCCTCGACGTCCCTTCAGGCGTTGTCTTGCTCCTTTGCGGATCCCCTGGCTACGATCAACAGATACGAAGCCGACGAGTCTGACCGACGGAAACTGCATACCGATAACTCTCTGCCCCCCGTTCTCAACAACCGTCGTTCATTGCTCCTCCTATGCGGGCAAGGAGACATGTCTGGCTCGTCCGACGATGCCAAGTTCTCCCGCTTAGGCTCCTCCAGCTCCTCGAATGGATCCGGAGACGAAAGCGACATCAGGGCCGTAACATGAAGAACGCGCCCGAGAGCGACCCGAAACCGCACAATCCCGGCACAATCCAACATCAGAATTCCCATCACCCGGATTGCCTCAACGACCAGGCAATCGAGGCGGGCGAGAAGGACGACAAGTCTTCTGCTGAATGGGAGGACTCGAACGAAGAGAGCGGCTATTCTGACGGCGACAAGGACAATGACAACATTACCGTATTTCAGGACCTAGATTCGGACTTGGAGGATCATGCTTGCGACACCACTCAGGTTGCTTTGTTAATAATACAGACTCGGTCGAGTCATGGGCAATAGGTGCCACGAGGGCCAAGGTGGGAAATATATGGGCATAAACACATCCGTGTGTCTCTTGCCCTCACGGGACATGGATCAGCTGGATAGGTGGAGTTGAACATTGTTTTGCTGTAAATCGTTGCAATCGTGTTGAGTGCCACCGACGCAGTCCTTTGGGCCGCGTCGAGGTCGGAGTGTGTGTGCCCTGCCCTCGGCCCGTGCCCCGTTGTCCGTGTCGGGACGCCCAATAGTCAGTTTCCAGGGTCTTGGCTGATCTTTCCATTTCACGCTGCCCGTGTCACTTGTACAGACGGGAGCCCCCACGCGAGGACTGTCGGAGGTCGTGCATCAGGCGCCACAATGGCTGATGATCCTGGTATTTACGTATCATCAATCCTGCCAGACATAAGGCCATGTTCAGATGCCTCCTTTTCTTGTCTTCCGTCTCTCCCATCCGCCAGTTCTTGTCCTGACATATGACATTCGGAACTAGGATGGCGCTCATGTTGTTCGCCTTGAGAGTGCGATTTGACCAATATTACCCGCCTATTATCTGTTTCTTGGTTTGCGCCGCACTGATCGTGCCTTCTTTCATTGTCCCATCTGACGTGGTTTGGACCATGGTCATCGTGGCCGTTACGTTTCTCGTCATCTGCTATTTCCGGATGCCGGCTCTTATTTCGGAAGACTTACTAGCAACACTGTCACTGACCGGCATTTTGACCTTCATTCTCGCCCTCCTGATGTCTCCTACCTTCTCGAAGTGGGCCTGGCCGGTGACTCTCTCTCGAGTCGCAATATCGGTTCACATGATCATCTTCAAGGTCTGTGGCTTGCTTTCCCAAATTCCGCACGGGTTACTGATACCACGATAGAACATCGGGGATACCTGGCGCCTTCTTCGTAACGTTACGCATGCAGGAGGTCATCTTCTCTGGCTCTCATGGATGGTGCTCATCATTACGGTCCTTCAGTGCCTTTGCATCATTGTCCTGGTTGCACTCAAAAACCACCTTGATCGTCCCGACGTCGTGTGGATAGTCCCGGCTATCTCGCCTGGGATGAGTTGTGTGGTGTTGGTTGCTGGTCAAATAAGCTTGCAGGAGACTCGACCGGGTCTATGGGCTTGGGCGGCCATTGATTTCGCCATTTGCGTCGCCTCGGTCGTTCCGTCCGTCGCCGTCCAAGCATCCGAATCGGCTGCGATTCTTGCACAGCATGCTTGTGCGGTGACTACGAACTTCTTGCCGATCATACGATCATCTCGGTTCGATAGAGGAGCACCTAATATGGTAAGTTAACACGTCTCTGAGGTCACTGCGTCGCTAAATGCACAGGATCCCCCTTTCTGGCTGCCATCGGCTAGCGCTGCTGGCGCCAGCCGTCTGACAGCTCCGTCTGCTTCTCAAAGCGTCCATCTGAACTCCCAACAACCATTTTTCTAATTGAAGGAAGTATAGATAGGGACGCAGAATCGGGCTTCGATGTAGCTGAACCTTTTGTCATCCGCTTCCTCGGGAGGGCTTGCTCTCTCTGCATGGCGCATGGCGCAGTCCAGAGAACTCGAGAGAGCAGATGCTCGGATTACATGTCTGGAGATACTTGATCTCTGTCAGGGGCATGTCAACCAAACGATTAACACTAGCTAGCAAATACTACACAAACTGATTTGGCGGTGGTGGAGCACAGATCATTTTCTCACTGTCGACACAGTCACATTAGGCCTTTCAACCCAAACGTGTAGCCGCGGCGTCTAGAACTCGTGTCAAATTAATATGAGTCCATGGCACAAGCTTGCCATCCTATTTCAAAATAAGTACAATCGGGGGAGGCATCGGTTCGTCTCGACTCAAAGCCGTACCCCTGAAAATCCCCGGCATCTCTCCAACATGTCGACGTCCTTCTGCAAGCTTCCAACCTTTAGCTAAACGTCTCAATGTATGTGGATTGTGGCTTGCGTTTGGCTGTTGATTTGTTTGACTTTGAAGGATCTCAACGCATCATCGTGCTTGAAAAGCGCTGTTGTGTCAGTACAGCTGCACGGCATGCTCGACCCCTTTCAACTTATCTCGCCGGTTATAATCGCGCAGTACGTAATCGCCTTAGCACTTGCGAGCACATGCCGCGTTCCGGGACGCCAGTAGGCATGGCCGTTCATGTGGTGATCGCTGCCCAAGTGTGTGTTGCAAGTCTGCAGCCAACAAGGAGACATCGGGGTGGATGCATCAATGATCCATCTTCTCCCCATTGGTGCCGTCTGCCGCAGCGAGCGACGCAGCCACTAAATGATTTGTACCGCCCAGTACAGCGGCATGCAAGTACTCTGTTTACGACTGACTACGGCGTCATCCTTTCCTTGCGTAGTGCGCCGGGGAGCTGGTGGGAACAAGTCACTGAGACGCTGTCCAATCAGGGGACGGAAGAGAAGCATCTTTGTGTGTAGAAATGGAAAGCTGATACAAGAACTCCAGCGTTGCAGCTCCCGGATGAGCAGCTTGATTGCAATGTGACCCATGCCCGAAGGGTTGCGTTATACCTTCCGTCTGTGACGCCGCCGTGTTGCTGGCTTCCCGCGAGCATCTCGCGGTATAAATCTGGCTTACCCACGAGTGCTACGGCGTCCTTGACCGAGATAAGTCGTCAGTGCGGACATGATAACTCCGATCAATATCATGAAGATCGACATGCTCCTTTTCTCCATGGCTACGCGGGGAGTTGCTAGAACAACGACCCAGGCCCTTGGCGAGTGGTTCCTCAGTCATGTCACTCCCTTTATCTGGGAGCCCTTACTCCGGGTCACAGTGAAGTTTGTAGGGAATTTTACCAATCTGAATCTCAAGCTCTTTGCCCTTCTCTTTGTCCTCCGATACTATCGATTCTTCATCAGCATATACGGCTTCTGGAAGTACCAGCCTTCGCCCACCCCGGAGAGACGCACTCTAGGACCCAGGGACGTTACGCTTGTTCTATCCACGGTGTCGGTCTCGAAGTTACAAAACCCTGACCTCGGAGAATGCCTCACGTCTTGGCTAGTCAACAAACCGAAGCGTATCATCATTGTTACCGACACGGCAGAGAGAGCAGAAGCGGCTAAGACACGGTATTTCGAGATATGCAAATTGAATCACAACCTCCTTGGCGGTAGTGGCGGCATCGACTTTCCCCTTGTGGAGGCGTCGTTCATACATTCTGGCTTGGCCGATAAGCGCAGCCAGATGGCAATGGCTATCCGGATGGTCGACACTGAGATGACGGTCTTATTGGACGAGAACGTGAGGACCCCTCGTCTCTTTCTTCAAGAGGTCACAGCGGTGTTTGAGGATCCTCAAGTCGCCTTATGCGGAACGAAGAAACAAGTTCGCCGCAGAAGCTATGCGCCAGTCTCGTCTCTCAGCCAACCGCTGGTCCGAGCCCTACAACATCCCGAGAGCATGCGTGCGATCGCACAAGCCGGGTGGGATGTACTCCACAATCTCCTCCTTAGGTACTGGTCTATGTACTGGAATTTCCTGGGGATTGCCTACCTGATGCGACATAACTACGAGTTGCGGGCTACTTCTGGCATGGACGGGGGGGTGTTCGTCATCTCCGGGCGGGCAATGGCTGTCCGAACAGCGGTCGTCAACAACGTTGAGTTCCTTGACTCGCTTACGAACGAGACGATCCCTCTCCCACTCCTGCGCTTGCTCCGTTGTCTCCGTATCCGTTGCGACGATCGAGTGAAGATCGGCGAGGACAACTTCATCACGCAATGGGTGCTGAATAAAGGCTACAAGATCAAATTTCAGGACACTGACGAAGCCACGGTCGAGACGACGCTCGGTGAACCGGCGACTTTCATAAGCAAGTGTCTACGATGGAGACGCACGACATACTACTACAACTCTCGCTTCCTCCTGACAAGTCCCGTTGTTTGGCAAAACTGGCCATGGACGGTAGCGCTTGCTTATATCCCAGCACTCTTCAACCTTGCCTTGGTGTGGGATCCTGCCTTGATCTTCATGCTAAGTCGGACAGACTGCTCGAGGTGGTCGCTCTTCTGCCTCTGCGCCTGGATCTACTGCACCAAGGCTATCAAGCTACTCCCCCATTTTAAAAGGCACCCATGGGATTTTCTGGTATTTTTCTTCCCTCTTCCGGCCTCGCCCCTGTTCTCCTATGGTCATAGTTTCATTTCTATCAGGGCCTGTCTCAGCTTTTGGAACCAGAGATGGGAAGGGAGGACTCTCGACCAGGACGAAAAGGATTGATCTGTCATTATGTTAGATGAGACGAATTTGAGCGCCTGCCCCTTTGCGCAGTCGGGCGTAGCGCGGTACAGGTCCTCATTTAAGGGGTAAACTCGCCAAGGTCAAGGCCGAGGCATACCTCGAGCATCCGCGGTCCAGCCATGTCTAGCGCTACCGGCTTGTGTCAGAAGATAAGGGATGCTATGTAGTGCTAAGGAAGAGATTTGGTAAAGTAAGAATGCTTCCTGGTCACCAGGAGGTAGCCGCCTTGAGCTTTAGTCCATGCCGACGCGCTTGTTTCGACCTCCTTCCCTTTGGCATTTTCGAAGTAGAGAGTCCTTGTGATCAAGTGTTTCTTGACCTTGACGATCAATGGCTTCTTCCTTCTTGGAACTACAGTCTGATCGTCGTCGTCCTCGTCATTGTCCTCGTCCCCGTCATTGTCCTCGTCCCCGTCATTGTCCTCGCCCTCGTTGCTGTTATCTTCGTTGGATCTACTAGGTTCCCCTTGGGCCAAACTCTGATCAAACCCTACCCCAGCCTGGCTGAAATTGGCCGGGTCGTCAATAGCATGCTCATAATCGTTGCCCTCGTCCTCCCCCTCCTCATTGTCCTCGTCTAAATATACCTGGGCACGACTCTGGGCTGGCCCGGCTTGCGAGGCTTGTACAGCCTGGGGGGCCTCTTCTGTATCCACTATGTCATGCCTACCCCTGCGTCGTTTCGATTCCCCCGAGGCGTTATGGACGTACCGAGTACCCTCCTTGCGCCAGGTATTGAGGGCTGGGTACGAGTAGTCGATATGACTGTCGCCATTCGCGGCCATCATGGCCAGGCACCAGAGGGTAAGCTTCGCTGAGAGCTTTCCGCGGCCGTGCCTGGTCCAGGGGACGACAGCATACTCTGGATCGTAGAGGTCCCAAGCATTCGGGTCGTCGTCGGCGTATGACGCAGTCGTGTTGGCAAAAGACGAATCCAGGCCAAACAAATCCAGGCCGGACGAATCGGGACTGCACCCAGGTGCAGCCGAGACGATGGCCCTCGGCTCGCGTCCAGCGGCTAGGCCTTCTCCAGTAGGAAGCCGGGTGATCCTGAGTGCGACGAAATGCTTATCGGTGATGATGAAGCCGTATCTTGACCCCCAACTCTTCATGTAGCCAATGACCTGGCCCAGGACCTTAGACCACTCTTCATAGTCGCTACCAATTCGTGGGGTGGCCATAGCAGGAACCCACTTCGCGCTAAGCTTGGTATCTCCGGGAAGCATGTTGACATTGTAGCGGTCGTACGCAACGCACGACCAGTCGGGCTTGTACCGGCTGTCCTGACAGCGGGAACCCGGGCCGAAGTGGCAATTGCCCGATTGTAGGTACAGGCAGTGGTTGACCGCGGGAATGACGAAGCGGTCAAGAATCACCTGCAATGTGGCCTCGTTGCAAACACGCAGATCGAGTGGTAGGGCGTCCGGGACCAAGTTTTGCCCGCCGCGGTATGGCCCATGTAATTGTCGCGAGAAGATGTCCGTCAAAGTATCGTAATTGAACTCGCTCCAGGGAACCTAGCCAGTGGGTTGATCATCATGTTCGGACGCGGTGTTGGGCCCGGGCTTGACAGATGTTGCGTCGATCTCAGGATTGGCCCTCAAAAGTGCCTCAAGAATTGTGGCCATGCTGAGAGAAGCGGCACAAAACCTGAACCCCCAGAACGAGCAATGAGGAGAGGCTCACTGACGACCACGTTGCGTAGGAAGTGAACTTGCGCTTGTACGGCAACTCGAGGTTGCGCAGAAGACGCAGAAGAAGTTAAAGAGAGGCAATGAGTTGGCGGATCCATACGACATGGTTACCGAAAGGGCGCGCTTTGGCAGGCATCATGGTCGCCTTCCAGCCCAACCGTCATCTTGCCTAACGTTGGGGCTGAGCCCGGCTTAGCACGATTGGTCGAGAATACATGACTCCATGGACTGAACTGCATAAAACTGTCCTTGCAGAAGATCAATGATGGTGCCAGCCAGTCGTTGAGGACAGGCCACCTACTTGCTAAGCTGGCTCGCATATCCGCGCACCTCGCACGCCCTGGTCTGTTTGGCCAGCAAGCTTGCTGTGCCTCGGGTTTGCATCGCCGCACTCTCGCTTGCTTCAAACCCTCGTGGCTTCGGCAAACATATGGCTGAGACTCTCGAGCTCGGTCCATGACAAGGGATCGACACGATAAGCTACGTTTACGCTGAGTTTTCCTGGTGTCGCGTATCCGCCTTTCACCCGCTTCTAAATCTTCGCAATTTTAGGAATAGAAAGAAAGTCCCAAAACGCTGAATTAGATCGACAGGAAATGAACGAGAATTGCAGGTGAACGAGTTGGTGAGCCGCCCAAGCGATGCCAGAAGTCCTCCGCATTGTTGAGCGAGCTTGAGGTGTCGATCTAGTAAGTACACGTGTACAGGGCCAACTGCGCTAAAACAACCGTGGTTCCGGGGGATCGTCGACTGCCTAAATCAGGGGCATTAAGCGAGCAGCTGGTCAGAAGGTTTAGCGCCTTCGCTACCCTTGCAGGGAACCCCACTCCATCTTGGCGCAACGAGAACCAACCATTCTGGGGTGGGCCAAAACATTTGGTTTCGGGGCTTTTAAAGAAGGCTGCTGCTCCGCCATCAGCTTTAATCAGACTGGAGCCCATAACAAACACAACAACCTCAGTTCTCACGGCGCGAGATACAATGGAGAGCCATCAGGCAAACGCCTCGACCGAGGACTCCCAAGGACGTCAGTCTCCGCCAGCCATGCCTTCTCAACCGGACGAATTACCAGCGTCGGAGGAGCCGTTGCCTGTCTTCCCCAAGCCGATTTTCCCACCAGGTTTTCGATACTCGCGTGAGCGCGTCCGGCGGCAGGCGGCGCCCTTCCTCAGCAACACCATCATGTCCGGTCCAGCTGGCTGCAAGATTGAGGACTTCCGTAAACCTCGGCTTCGGAAATGCCCCTTCGACTTGAACTCGATCTCATGGAAGGATGCCAAGGTCCTCGGCTGTGGCGTGGACGGCTGGGTCTGGCGAGTTCATTTCGGGGACCGCGGCCCGTTTGCCCTGAAACTGGTCAGTCTATCTTCGGTCATACCGGTCAACCCCGTGCTCACGACTGATTGTTTCGCCTAGTTCTGGGTTGCCGACAGACCCGTGGAGGAGGAATATTTCGCCGTTCAGCAGGAATGCCAAGCTGTTGCCCACTTGCAGATGATGCAAGCCGCTGTCGACCAGGCCAACAGAGAGGGCGGTACACATCCGGTCCTGCTCTACCCTGATCCGAAAACCCACGAAGACGCTATGGCCAATGTCTTCGCCTTCGCCGAGGAGAACCGCCTCAACCCGCCTGGTCCTGAAGCACGAGAACGGGACCGACTGGTTCCCATTACATCGATTCCCCGGATGGCGAAGTGCTATGGCTGGCTAAGATTTAATACGGACGAGATCTTGCCTAGAATTCCACGCAAACTGCGGCCGCGCGGTGTCGTCATCGAAAAGGCCGAGCGGTACATTGAGCCAGGCAAGGAGCACATTGCTATTGTTTACGAGTACATTGAAGACGGTGAGAACGACCCGTCCAAGGTTGAGGAGTTCCTTGAATTCATGTACCTAGCTGGGTTCTGTTTTGCGTCGTCTCACGGGCGGAACTGGAAGCACAGCATACTGGTGGACCATTCCGACTTCATTGGCATAGCCTCATATGGGTGGCACAGGTCACGGTATCGCAAGCTACCAGTTTCGTACGTTCTGCGAACATAGATAGGAGTAGGAGGCACCCGTGTCCTTCAGCACATGCACGGCCGAGGCAATAGCAAATCCAGAAAACCCCAAGACTGCATCAGAAACGCCACGACAATGTTAGCAAACACAAAGCCGATGCCGAGATCATTGTATGTACACCGACGACGCGTAGATCCTCGCCGCAGGGCCTCTCAGCACCACATAACTGCAAACTTTTGAAGAGAATGCACCACGAAGAAAGAGGCGGATTCCCGATAAGCACAGCCCTTTGGATCGACTCTCCAGCATCCTGGCGCACAAGCACGCCGTGCAGCTCGACCGGCTGGAACGACGATAACCGCACGTAGTACCACGAATGGTGGACATCACCCCTCGTACGTATCAACCCATCCGCCGAGGGCGCCATCAGGGAACAGGACGCCATGAAGTCAGGGATCATACGGATCCACGCAGACCGACGCTCCTGGCCATGTCGGCGCAGCATCCCCATCACAAGGGTGTCATCGGGCCGCCGGCGCCTGCTGTGAGATACCATTGGCCACCCGCCTCTCAGACAGAGGACATTTGACCGTGAACGCATGCCGCATGAGAGCCTCGTTTGGAGCAAGCCTGGCGATAGCCATATCCTGCGGTACGTATCCACCCAACACAGTGCATTCCTGAGTGACGAGACAGTGAACATCGTGAAAGTTCCCGCATTGTTCCTGATGTACCTGCGCGCACCCACACTTGGAATGCCTGTGCGGGGGAAACACCTGCCAACCTGTGTAAGTGCTATACCTTGGACCTCAAACATACATTAGATGCTCATCGACTGTTCAAGTTGACGAAAGCCAAGCGGGGTGATCGGCGTGTCGGAAGGCACCATCACTGCCAGTTCGGAAGCTAACAAGACGCGATGTAACTTCGTAGGTGTTTAGACGCGATGTGGGTCTGGCCTCGCGTAAGCAAGGATGTCTCCCGGGCCGGTCTGCACCTCTGTGGGGAAGAGTGGGGTGGAGCCACGTGGTTACCCGCTTCTGCTGGTTTCCCCGCACTTCAACACCATCAGCCATCCAACCCATCCAGCAACCCAGCCATCACATCATCCTTATTCCATCATCGTCTTCAGCCAGCAAAGTCGAAGGGCTACTCTGTCAACCAGCAAGGACACGCGAAATAGAATGGCACCTTTTTTTCGCGGTCCTCCGCCGCCGGACTTGTGGGAAAAACTGGATAAGTCGTCGCTCCCCGAGTTTCTCCGAAATCATGTAAGAGTCGAAGCGCCAGAGCACGACCCCGAGAACGACATGGATTTGGAGTGGCCGTCCTTTGGCGGGCACGGAACTCTCGAAGCCTTCGAGGTATCCCGAGTTCTGGAAGAGAATGGCATCGTCTGTGCCTTCTGCGGCGTCTCTGCCTTGATCTACTACGGCGCCGGCCGAGTCAGAGATGTGAGCGCATTCCCATCTTTTTCCTTATTGTACAGGGCCGTCTTCAATGGGCCAGCTTGCTGATAACCTCTTTGCTGACTAGGACTGGGACATATGCGTTCCTTCGGACCAAGTGGAAAAGGCGGCGGCCATTTTCAAGTCGGAAGAGCGATCAAACGACTACTTCCCCGTCTCGTCGCAACCGATGCCCGTTCCCGGCTCCCTTAGGCACACCTACCATCGCTTCCGGGTTCGCAACCTCTACTTCTGCTTCAACATCGTTCCCGCCGACGACATACATCTCGAGCTCGCCGCCGACAAAGTACAGAGGAGCCACCACGGGGTCCCGTACCCGAAACTGCACGTCCTGATTCAGAGCTTCCTTGATACCAAGGACATGGTATCCCTGGCCGACGTCGTCGACGGATCCGATGTGACAGACGAGTGGGGCGAGCAACACTTGAACCTGGAAGGCGAGACCGACATTGAATGGGCTGCGTGGAAAAACAAGAGGATAGAGGCATGCACGTCAACCATCATGGGCGGGGGTGTTCCCTCGAGGCCATTCAAGAAGAGGGATCTGTGGGACGATGTCGTGTCGACAAAGCTGGGGAGGTGTGGGTGGAAAAGGCCCCATTGCCTCTTCAAGACACGGTTTCGCTTGATAGGTTCCATCGACCCCTGGTTGGCGCCGGACCGCGATTGCAGTTGATCTGACTGATAATACAATCCCGGGACGCGCAAACACACACAGGAACGGACGGACCCAGCGAGGGATTCGGAGCACTCCGAACGTGATCCGACAGCATTCGGAAACCGCATGTCAGCGCCTGACAGTGATGAGAATATGCGGCACTTCTCATCGCTTCCAGAAGCGTGCGGAAAGAACCCGTGGGTTCGTTACAAGACCTACCTTGCTGCGCCCACACTCCTACTGTTCCGACGCCGCGAAAGTGATGCGAACTGCTGCATGACTTCACTGTCATGCGTCCATACGGCGTCTGTTTGGACGCCGCGGGAAACCGTCCGAGCCGATGTATATCCTTTACTGACTCTGCAAACTCACCCACTCCCCTGCGCCATCCACAACAACCTCACCCAGCCAGAACATGTAGTAAAGTTGGGCCGTTGTGTCTTGGTCATGATCGACAGCAAAGTCGGTGTAGAAGATCCATCTCTGTTCGAGGTCGAAGAAGTGTCGCATTGGGTATATCTCGGCTCCATATGCCCGGACAAGGAAGTTGAGGTCAATGTAATCATTCCGCCCCGCCGGTCTCGCGGCGAGTGGAGTAAGCCGAGAGCTTGGTCATGAGCTGGTAGAAGATGCTGATGACCGGCACCGGCTGCCGGCCTTGGGTTGTCTCGGGAATCGGACAGAGTTGCTCTGAACCGTTCGGAAGGTCAGGCGGCGTGTTCAGGTTTCCTGGACGGACTTAGGCTCGACGGCTTATGCATAAGGTAGCAGCAGACTGCAGAGCGGGATAACATACCACCAATGATTATGTCCACACTGACAGTATACAGCCGTGTATTACGGAAGCTTGGATCCCAAGCCCCACCCGTGTGAACAAACACCTGGATCGACGTTGCTCCGTGAATCTGTGGGATGCAGAGCCTATGAATCTCACGGGTTAGTATGGGCATGCTGCGCCTTCACAAGCCGCAGCAATGGTTGCCCTTACCGCTGTTCCGGCAGCATGGTCTCCTTTAGGAGATCCATGGTAGTCGCAACCGTGAAGTCAACGTCCTCGGTCGATGGACCTCCGCCCCGAAGGAAGACGGCCCATCCACCAAGAAGGGCAAAGGTGATATTGTGACGTTGGAAAAGGGAGATTATGAATCGCGCCGGGAAGGGGCACGGGATCCGTAGTATAGCTCTCCGAACCGGTCAGTGTCGTAGGTCTCGGCCGAGTCCGAAGGGGCGGCGGCCGTACTGGCAGACATGTCTGCAACAGAGGCGAAGGTCACTGTTGAAGTTGGCTGTGCTAGAAACCTGGTGAGTCGTTCTAAAAGTCGTGCTACACATTTTTTCACGACTTATATGTCTTCCAGACCTGCCCGACCTTTAAGACCCCAAGCACACCAAGTCGGCGTTGAAGTCCTCCTCGGTTCACAAAGTCCAATGGAGTTCGCCAGCTTTAGGCAACAGCTGCACCTTTGTAACAACAGGCCGGGAATGGCGGCGCGACCCGATCTGCGACCGTCACACACCACACCCACCAACAGAACTCAAGCGGCTCTGCAGGTAGGCAATGGTAGGGTCTGCCTAAAGCGGGTGTTGTTCTTGTTCCTATTCTGTGTACTCTGTAGATGTTGTTACAAGGGTTTGGCAGGTCCGAAATTAGTCGTTTGGGGGTCAAGATATGGTAGCCTTGGATCTGTACGGTCGCGCTATATGCGGCCACCACCATTTCGTGTTGTTTATGATATATATTATTGATATGCCACTACAAAACTCCCTATTTGCCAGACGATGCGAGGACCGGTGGGCCACCGTCCGGGCGACGACCAAGCACGGCAGAGGGCTCTACCGGCTCGGCGTGCGGCGGGACAAGGCGACGCTCAACACGCGCTTCAGATCGCACAGGGCGAACCAAGCCCTGTAATGACGCAGATACGCAGGGTTAAGATCGGCCTCCAGGCCTACATCAACGCTATCGACAGGGCTGATACCGACGCTTGCCTGTCCAGCCGCTGGCCACAGACGGTGCCACACATCCTACTGGAATGCCGCAAAGGACCATCAGGATGGGGCTCCTGGAGCAGTTCTGGGCGGTGCCGTTCACCGTAATCCAGTATGCATAGTCGACGAGCGATAAACAAGAGACAGAAGTAGAGGAGGGCCACCAAGTATATAATACTCAGAAACAAAGGTTGCTGATGTAACACCTGGAACCTGCTCATTATGCCGAAACGGAGATGATGGATGTAACGTATCCTGGGACGCCAAGTCAACACAATAGACACTGAAATAGATGTAGAAAAGATTGTGGCCGCTTTCGGCTGAGTTCGGACCAGCAACAACTGGGCTGGTCATGTACGCACAGTCCCATGGTCATCTTCTGGATACAAGGAGAACTGACCGCCGCCTGAACACCAGGGATCCCATTCGTCTAAGTGATGATATTTCCTTTGACCCTATGCATGGGCTTGCGACCTTTGCGTCACGCCACCTAGTTGGCGTAGGCATTTTGATTCCAGAGGACGTCGCTAAGCTTGTGATTCCTTTTCGGGAGGCTGGGGAAGTATGGCTGTAGGATATGCCTTAGCCAAATCGCTCTTACATAATGATGATTACAGGGCACACCAGACGATCAAAGCCGGCTCGATTGTCCGCGATGCCATGGTCGGAAACTCAAATCTATAGGAGCCTTCCAGTCGAAAGCCCGTAGGCTATGGCCGCCTTCCGCCGTGCCAACTGGTCATGCCGATCCGAGAGCTTCGACAGCACCATCTCCACAAAACTACTATTGGTGTTCTGTTCCCGCAAAGCCGCCTGCTCGAAGCCTACGGGATACGCGCCCGCGCAGCCCCAATCCACGAGCTACACCTTCCCTACTGCATCTAGGACCACATTGCGTGCGGCTATGTCCTGGAGCGTGAAGACGAGATCCCGGAAGCGGAACCTGGGGTAGTCCTCCGGGAGCTGAGATATCTTTATGCAGACGTCGATCTTGTCGTTGAACCAGTCTTAGAGTTCTTGTACAGTTGCGAAGGGCCCGCCGCCGTAGTCCGTAAGCCATGGCCCTTGGCATTTCTCGTTGGGGAGCCAATGGGTCCAGGTGGCAAGTCGTTCAGCCGATGTGACTGCATCGTTTCGATCATGTCGGCCACCTGCCGCGTCGCAGACTCTCTTGCATCCTGCTCAAGGGAGTACTAAGCCTCCTCAAGTGTGGAGCCTGCGATGTAGTCCATGACGATGAAGTGACCGTCTTCGCTCTCATCGCTATATGACTGGGGGACAGAGGCCGTAAAACTCCGGTGGACCTTGGAAACCGGGAGGCGAAGGGATTCCGCCGCGAAGACCATGTTCCTCGCCTGAGACGCAGCTACATTTGGCCCACCCTTGAGGACGAGTGGCTTTGGGATGCGGAAAATCTTGGTGGTGCTGAATTCGTGCAGTCGTGGCGCTCTGTCGAAGAGCTCGACCAGCTCCTCATCGGATACCGAGTCGAGCAGTCGGCCATCGAGCGGAAAGTCGACGTTATCTTTGACAGAATTAGGCTAGCAGAGACGCGCTGGTATTAACAAACGTCCGTCGCCCAGGAACTGCAGCCTAGTGTAATACTTACGTCTTGGAGTCTCTGACATTTTTATGGCTAGGTTATTATTTTCCTCAGGCGTAGTCTCTGAAGCACGAAGCTAAAAATATCAACTGTTGACGATAACTTCGCTCAATCGAGCACATGGGTCTGGGAGTTGGTTCATAGGGTTTGATTTGTCAGTTGTAGTGGCGCAACTCCTAAATGCCAACTAGGCTGAGCTCTGAGACTACCGCAACCAGTCGTCAGACTTTCCCAGACTCAGGACCAGGAAACTTGACGCCAATGGCCTCCGTACCAGTCCCGACCGACAAGGACGTCACGTCAAATATCTTAGAGCCGCGGCAGGTGACGGATGTTCACAGATTTGAAGCCATGTTTGCGATAAACGTGGACTTTTAAGGCCAGGAATATCGGGTTTGCTGGCACGGCGACTGGCGAAATCGACCTAATCTGGGGACCTCCCCACGAGTGGATAGGGCAACGATTACTCTGAGACCTCACAGCTACCGAGTCGAAGAGCTATGGGTTAATACAAAGTCATACACTAGGGCGTGGATTCCCATATCGGACTTCTGGATCACTCCGAAGAACCTGAAGCAGAAGAGGAGTTTCCGGTGGGCAAAGTCACTGTTGATGATCAACAGAAAACATTGCATCGAAAACGAGAAGGGTACGTCTACGACCCCTATTACGTCCTCTACTATAAGGAGAAGCTTTCTAGGACGTTAAGAAGTTCTCTAAAAGATCTCCGCCCGCCTAAGAAATAAACTCCCGCTTAATAATAACCTCTTTGTTCTTCGGCTATTTTCGACGACTTTCTATAGGCGGAAAGTTCTAAATATAAAAATATTACTCTCCCTATTCTATTAAACTATTAAATAACTAATAAGGGTTAAAATCTTATAAAAAAAGTAGCTTTTTATCCCTTAGCCTTTTAGTAATCGTATAATAATAGAGAAGATAATATTATAACTATATTACATAATTCTTCTCGTAATAAAGGAGTTTAGTTCTTATAGTAGTAGCCTTTTCGATTACCTTTTATATATACTATCTTTTTAAAATAATCTTTTTTAACGTTAAATAAAAGATTATGTCACGGTACCAGGTAGAGACCAACTAACACTAATACTACTAGTCCTACCTCAGACTAGTAGCTCTACCGAACCGCATATATATCGCCTACGACTCGCTAAACACTTGCCCTATTCTCTCCTTTTCCCTTCTTTATATAACAATATAGTTCAAATATAATACTATTAATACGGCATTATAATAGTTTATTATATCTCCTATAAGAAGCGGTGCGTATATTAAAACGTACTAACTTCCTACAATATCTCGACCCCGATCTAAACCTAGATACTAACCCCGAACTATAATACCGACGTAAACCTAGTACCTTCCTAACCTCGACCTAAACCTAGCGAATCTAATATACGTTCGGATAATAGTAAACTACTTTCAATTCCTTGCGAAAACTACGGATAAGACGTCTAGTACCGGGGGCGTGACCCCCGCGACGTCCCTAAGCCTAAGTCTAATACTTACCGACAAATATAGAAGAATATATAAAGATATTCTCGCCTAGTTATACGATAGCTTCCCGGTAGCGTTCTAAAACGAGCCTAGTACTATAGTAATAATAATATATTACCTTGTTAAAATCGGCGTCGCCTAGGAGCTAGGCGAGGACTACTCCTTAGCCCTAAATACCCTTCTTTACCGTATCGATGCGATTATAGTTGAAAGTACCGGCTAACTAGCTAGGATTACCAACTTAGAGCGCTAAATTGCCGAACTTAAAGCCTAACCGTATATCCTAGCTAAAAGTAAAGGCCTAATAGCGTAGTCCTTACTACTACCGCTATAAGGCTTAGTTACTATACCGCCCGGCAAAGCCTTCCTTACTATCGTCCCGGATACGATAATTACGCCGCCTAATAATACCGGCTCGCCGCCCCCCGGACCTCGTAGTAGTACTACGATAGACGGCATCTATCGTACCCTAGGTAACCCGCCCTAAACCTTTATATATTTATATACCGCCCGGGTCTAAGATCTAGATAAGTTTACTAACGTTACTATAGATAATAGGCAACGCTAAAACAAATATATTATCTAAGCGATAAATATCTATATTAAACTCGCTATAAACTCGATACTATACCGATTAATATACGAACGTATCTTATATACTACTACTAGGCTAAATAGACCGGTATTCTTACGGGTAAAACTGAGAATCTTAACTATAAAAGCCGCCGGCTCGATAGTAACCTTAAATTAGAACGACTATAATAACTTTATTCAATTCCTAAACTATATCTATATTACTTCTAATATCGGTATCGTAGTAATATAAGATTACGAAAAGCTTAGATAAAATGGTAAAACCTTTACTACGTTTATCGGAAACTTCTTTATACTAGTAGAACAAGTTAGTATTAACCGTAAAATATAAGTCTATAATCTCCGGTCGAAAATTAGTCGTTAATTTTAAAACGTACTCTTATTATAGACGAATCGCCTTACCGTTAACGACGTCTAAGGTTAGGTATTACTCTTTTAATAGCTTAGTAATAATATCTTAGAAAACGACTTCTAAAATCACTAGGATATAGCTTACCTAATATAGTAATACCGCCTAATAGCCACCCCTAAGCCAACCCTAATATAATAAATCTATAGTAGGAACCTTATAGTCTTCGACGTAATAAAAACCCTCGTACTAAGCTCCCGCCTATATAAGCCTTTTACGAAAGTAGAACGTAACTACTAACGTATATAAAATCTATATATATATTATAATTAGGTAGGATATTATTACTCGAACTACTTAGTTTATATAAAACGTCTAACCCTAGCGAAACTTCGGTTCGTTAATATAAATAACGTTAACGTTAACTTAAACTTAGAAAACGCCGAACCTTTACTAATAATCCCGAGTAAAGGCTAGTAAAGTAGAACTTAGAAAAAAGGGAAACCAATAACGAGACTTTATACTTATATATCGCTTCGCCTTAAACGTCGTTTTATATATATATATTCGTCTCTTAAGCTAGTTCGATACCGATCTTCTTATAAACTATAATCGATTCCGACTATAGTCCGTATAACTTCGTCGATTACTATTTCGTATAGTAATATAACCTTACCCCAACCTAACTTACTAAACTATAACCCCTCCGCCTCGCCGATAAGCTATCTTCTAACCTTATTACCTATACTATAATAGTATAATACTAGGTCGGCCCTTTTACCGAAAACCTTATACTTTTCTATTATACGTTAAATAAACCTAATATTATCGTTAGCTTTCCGTAACTCTAATACTATAACCCGAATATCGATTAGGTTATAGGTATAATCTCTATAAGAAGACGTATTATCGTAAAGAATCTCCGCCTTCCCGATAAATCCGATAACGATACCTAGGTAGACGAGTATCGTATCCTCTTTACCCCTAACTTTCTCCTCGCCTATTAATAACTAGGTATCAAAATCTACAAAGTTCGGTAGACCGACCTTTAACGTTAAGGAATAAGCTTAGTACCTAAAGACTTATAAGCTAACACTACTACGATACTTTTACTATAAAATACTATCGCTAATATATAATATATAATACTCTAAGCTATACTCTTTAATAATAGTACTATTTCTAACGGCGTAACCCTTATACTTACGGAGTTCTATTTATTCGCTACTATATATTTATAACTATTTTATATTTCAGAAAAGAATATCGATAAGTACCTCGCTAGGAAAAAGCCTTTTATAGAAGAGGAAATCCTTATATAACTCCTAACAAACTATTATAACTTATTCGATACTTTCTTACCCGCTAATACCGATACCTTACCCCTATATAAGACGTTTAACTACTAGATCGAACTCGAACTAAGTAAAATACTACCTTATTTCCGATCCAAACCGATATTACTTTAAGAACTCTAAGCTATATAGAAATACTTCGATAATTACCTCTAAAAAGGCTTTATCTACCTAAGTAATTTCCCCGCCGCTACCCCCGTCCTTATCGTTAAGAAACTAGGCGGAGGAATCTATATTTATATCGATTATAAGGGACTAAATAATATTACCGTTAAAAACTATTATTCTATTCCCCTAATCTAGGAGACCTTCGATACCTTCTACTATACTAAAGTCTATACTAAGTTCGATATTACTATAACGTTTAACTGGATTCGGATCGCCTCCGATAATAAGTAAAAGAATACTTTTATTACTCGATTTAATCTCTTCGAATATCTTATTGCCAACTTCAATATGATAGGCGTCCCGAGTACCTTCTAATACTATATTAACTATATCCTCTTCGACCTACTAGACAAATACGCGATAATATACCTCGACAACGTCCTTATCTATAATAAATTGTAGAAATAATATCGCAACTATATTCGAAAAGTACTAAAACGCTTCTAGGCTATTAGCTTAACAATCGATATCTAGAAATACAAATTCGATATTATAAAAACGAAGTACCTCGGCCTTATCATTTCGATAACAAGTATATAGATAGACCTTAAGAAAGTCCTTACTATTACAAAATAGGTATACCTAAACTCGACTAAAGTTCTCTAATACTTCTTCGGCTTCGCTAACTTTTATCGCCGTTTTATCTGTAGGTTTTCCTATATCGTAAGCCCGCTTACCTTACTCTTAAAGATAAGAAAGTAGGTAAGTAACTTACTACTAGAAGTATAAAGTACTTTCGATAAGTTAAAGGTTATATTTATCTCTACTCTAATCCTCGTCTTCTACGACCCTAAAAGAAAGATAATCCTCGAAATAGATACTTCTAACTAAGCTTTAAAAAGGATCTTATTATAAGTTAATACTAATAGAATATCGAGGCTAATAGTATTTTACTTAGCTAAATATAATCCTATAAAATACAACTACGAAATCTATAATAAAAAGCTACTCGTTATTATTAAGACTTTCGAAAAATAACGCCTTAAGCTTTAAGATATAGAAGAGCCGGTCTAAGTAATTATAAACTATAAGAATCTCTAGTATTTCGCTACGACTAAGCTCCTTAATTAGTAATAAGTCTAGTAGTCGGAATTCCTTAGTAACTTTTGTTTCTAAATCGTATACTACTTAAATACTAAGACCCTCGTCCCTAATACTTTATTAAAATGCCCCGGCGATAAGCTAGGTAACGTAATAGACCTAATAGATAACCGTATTAATTATCGGGTCCGGATACTTCTTCCGCTAGGCTAGTAGGAAGTTAATATAAGCCTAGTCCAATTATAGTATCTATATTTACTAGACTTAACAAATAACTCGATAATAAAGATCCTAGTTTATAGGTAATACGTTCGTTTATACGTCTTCGATACTTCGAAACTAGTAAATATACTTATCGACCGAGCCTACGCTAACTCGCTATTAGTTAAAAACCTACTAGTCGAGCTCTTTATCTTAAGTAGTAAGTTCCTACGCCTTATCGCCTACAAGTTCGATACTATAAAGGTAAACTACGCCGTTATCCAAAGCTATATTTTCGTTCGAAACAAACTCTATATCCTAGTACAAAAGGATATATACTTTTAGGTCCTCTACTATATATATAACTCTATACTAGTAGGATACCTAAGGAATTTTAAAACCTAAAATCTACTCTACCGAATGTACTACTAGCTACAAATATTATAAAATACTACCGACTTTATCTAGGAATACTATCTTTATAAACGGACTAAAATCTCGAGGTTAAAATTATAAAGCTTTCTATAACCCTTACTAATATTAAAGCGACCTTAAAACGATATCTTAATTAATTACGTCGGGCCGCTCCCTACCTACTAACAAAGTAGCCTCGACTATATCTATATTATCGTTATAATCGATAAGCTTACTAAGATAAGATATCTCCTACGTATTCTCGATATAATAACGCTTACCCTTACTACTACCTTTATATCGGGGGTATACTAGCTTTATAGTATACCGCTAACTATTATCTCCGACAAAGGTATTTAATTCGTCTCGGCCTTTTAGAAAGAACTTAGCTAAGTATTAGGGATAACTCTCTATATATTTATAACGTTTTACTCCGAAAGCGATAGTTAGATAGAGGTTTTAAATACTATTATAAAATAATATCTTTATATCTTCTATATATTCTATTAGGATAATTAGGTAAACTAGCTTTCTATTGCCGAGTTTTCCTCTAATAATTATATATTAGAATCTACTAAGATAATACCTTTCTTCGCTAACTATAAGTAATATCTACGTATAAAAACGGAACTAACGATAACTGCCGATAAAGAGATTATAACTATAAAAAAATAGAAGTTATTCGATACTAAAATAGCGGTAGACTATATAAGCCGTATTATAGAATAAATATAAGTCTTTATAGTAAAAGTCTAATCTCGATAAGTATATTTTACTAATTGCTATAGAAGGAATACTAAAATATTTATAGTCGGCGAGAAAGTCTAAATTAATATAGAGAATATAAGGATATTATATTTAGTTAAGAAACTCGACGTTAAGTTTATCGGATTATATATAATTACGAAGGTATATTGATAAGCCGTTACTATCGACTTACTACTGGAACGCTATATTTTCCCTGTCTTTTATATCTCTCTAATCTGGCGCTACGCTATAGGCTACCCGGGATAGGATATTATTAATAAAATATACGACTACTAGGCCGATAAGGCTATAGCTATAAACGATAGTAAAGAAGAATAGTACTTTAAAGCGATTCTAGATTTACAACTTAAGAAAGATAGTAGATCCTGTACCCTTTAATACAAAGTATACTAGCTATACTTATACAAACTAATATAAAAACTAGTAAATAATCTAAAGGGTTACGACTCGAATATCGCTATCTTTTACCGATAATATCCTACGAAGCTAGGGCTATTAGAGTAATATATACTTAACCCCTTTATCTAAAAAGGAGAATAAGATTAATATAATAACGTTACTACTATACTAGTATAACGCGAAGTTTTTTCTTCTTTTCTCCTTCTACTTTTCCTTTCCCCTCCCTATTCACTTTCTTATTATACCCTTACGTTATACTATATTACTTAGTACTACTATATTATATTATCCGGTATCTATAGGTAACGATTATATTATACCTTTAAAGGGTAGGAGTATACTAGTACAAGATATAGACTAATAATAAAAAACGAAAAAGGGATCGCTAACGCCTTACTACAAAGCTACTATAATACCTAAAGCGTAATAATAATATAGTATAAAACAGAAGCCGGGGACAAAGAATACTAGAAACAAACTAAACCCTAACTCGACATTATAAACGGCTCGTTATAGACCTGCTTAAAGATTCCCACCGGAAAAGAGACTAGCCGGCTCGACAAAGTACTACTAATTCTATACCCTAAAACGAGGGTAAAAACTAAGGACTATCTATACTACTTTACCGACGTAATCGGCGATACTAACGTTCTAAGAAAAGTTCTTTTAAAACGTAACTTTACTAATATATAAACTATAACGAATAATATAATAAAGGTAAAAAATAACTAACTTCTTAGCGGCGACCTAAGATATATATTTAACCTCGTCGGTAAAATAACGTATTATAACGATATAGTCGTAATAAGTATATACTTTAATATTTAGCCTAGCGGGTAGAAGACTAGTAATAGCTATAATAATAGCTTAGTAGAATGCTAATACTATATTGTAGGCGGCTCGCTCTACCTTTACAACTTATCAGCCTTAATCTCGGCGATAGGTCTAGTATATACTTACTAGTATCGGCTATTTCTACGCTATTAAGCTAAAAGTATACCGATAAGCATACTATAAAACGTTATAAGTAATAAGTAGCTCTTTACCAAGCTAAATAAGGATTAGATAATTCTATAGACTAAAGATATAGTTTAACGCCTACCTATTATCGTCGTCGATTCGCTCTAAGCTATCTACTAATATACTATCTCTCCTATTATAAAGAGTATATAAGTATACTAAAATATAATAAATATAAAAATAGTTAATAGTATCGCCGGCGATACTAATATAAGGCTAAAAAAGAATAGAAAGTTAGCTAACCTTACTCTAATATATAGACGCTAGACCGAAAATAACTTATTTAAAAGTAAACCCTCTTTTATAAAAGTAACTTATAAAAGTTATAACGTTAGAAGTTAGGCTTATACTCGTAGCTAATAGGTAATAATACCTCCGCTAGATAAGCTAGCTTAAGTATTATATTATACGTTACTATAATATACTTAATATATATCCTAATTACCTATTTATCTAAGTTAAAAAACTTATTGAAACTCCAATTTTCCTAGTAACTTAATTCGTCTAACTCGCTATTATTACTATTATTACTACTACTATCCGAGTCTAAGGATAATAGGTCGGAAGGTAGAATATCGTCGCCGCTACTATCTTAATTAAAACCTAACGTAGTATTTATACCGTTAAGGATAAGATTCGGATCGTTATTACTTCTATCGCTACTATCGTTAAGAATATCTATATCGTTATCGTTATTGCCTAATATAGAAAACTTATCGCTATTACTATTATCGTTACTACTATTATAAAATACCGCCGCCAAATTATACTTAGGACGCCGGAAAAGCGGTACTTAACCGCTACCTTAGGTACCGAGATACGTAATAAGGTTAACCGCCTAAACGACTATAATAACGTTAGTAAAACGCAACGAAATAATAATGTAATACCAAGCTAATAATAACTTACATTTATTCTAGAAAGCTCGGGCAACTATATCGAAATCGATTACTAGGAAATAACCGCCGGATAGACGAACTATAAGTAGAAGTACGGTAATCTTATAAGTAGTATAAACGGAGTTATCGACTACTAGATTACTAGCGTCGTTCTATATATTAACCGCTAATATACCGACGCTAATCTATAGGATAGCCGGAACTAATATATTATAACGACGGTACGGAATAAGAATCGGTAAGATACTAGTACGGCGGTATTCCTAACCACTACTACCGCGATAGCTAGAAGAGTAAGCTTGAAAAGTACTATAGTAATTGGAAAAGCGAGTCTAGAATATCGTTAAAGTATAACGGACAGAGCTAATACAACTAGAATAATAGTTACTAATACATAAATAAAACAATAGTATAGTAACTACATTAATACTATAAGATACTACAAAAGTATTATAAGGTTCTTATACTCGTAAGTAGATATACTTAATAGGATACTTATACTTATATATATAACCGAACTTAGGAATACTTTACGAAGACTAATATTATAAAGTAAATATAATACTAGGATATTTTCGTTATAACGTAAGATCGCTACCGTTACCTTAGCGAAAAGTTCGCAAATAGACTAAATCTCCTAGAACGTCGAATAAACGTTAGGTAAATATCGATAAACTACCGCTAAGCCGGATATATTCTAATAACGCCCTACCGGCATAATATATAATATATAATATACGCTATACGAAATAGTAACCGTACGCACGATATATTACACTAGGTTTTAACTTATAATTATAGATAACTACCTTTTAAAAGGGGACCTACTATTATAGTACTAGGTAGAGGCTAACTAACACTAATACTACTAGTCTTACCTTAGACTAGCGGCTCTACCGAACTACATATATATCGCCTACGACTCGCCAAACACTCGCCCTATTCTCTCCTTTTCCCTTCTTTGTATAATAACATAGTTCAAATACAATACTATTAACACAGCATTATGACAGATTATTATTAGAAAATTATTAAAGTATTCCTAATTAAGATAATCGAATTTAATCTAAACTAATTACTTTATTATTTTCTAACGATAATTATAAGCTTGATTTTTATATATTTTCTTTAACGCCTTAGTAAAATATACCTAATCGTATTTACTATTAACTAAATAGCTTTTAATATTAAAATTCGAGGCCTTTATTTAAAAGATAGTAATTTATCCGAAGTTAAGCTATTTACTAACGAAATAATCTATCTATTAATATTAGTAAGGGAATTAGTTACTTTAAAGGTATTCTAAAAGCTTCTTTTAATTAGAGAACTCTTCGATAATCTACTCCTAAATCTATATAAAGAATTACTCTACCTTTATATAGATTAGAATCTTCTATATAATCTTAATACCGCTAGGATTATATAGTATATTCGAACGTTTCTAACGATAATCTAAATAATTAGAGAGATTTAAGTATATAAACTAAATACTCCTAAGACTTTCGTTATCCTTCTTTATATTATTCTTCTTCGCTAGTTTAGTCTATTTACTCTTCTTCTTTATATTAAGCTTAATATTCTTATATATATAATAATAGTAAATCTATTATTAGGTATTAAAAAAGATAGCTTAGAAAACTATATATATCTACTAGTCTTTATTTATAATAATAACTTATAGTTACTATATCTTTATTTACTTTTAAAGTTAATTAATAATACTTGTATAGAAGTTAAAACTCTGGTAGATTTCGTTACCTATTAAACTAAAGGTAAGATTAGTAATAGAATTAATATTTATTTAGGTAATAATAATAAATAAAAAGAAGCCGAGATTATTCGTTCGATAAGTATTATTAAAGGAAAAGTAGTTGGGAAAGCGTTTCTATATCTCCTAGTAAGTTTCGAAGGTAAAGATAAAGCTTAGAAAGTAGTTAAAGACTTCCTCGTCCTATTTAACGATATAAAGTATATCTAAATTGTTAAGTATTTTAATTATAGTCCTAAAAGCTATATAGCTAAGCCTCTCCTACTTACGAAGACTCTACCTTTCGTTATTAATATCCTTAGTCGTAAGGTAGTAGTCGAGAAACTTTTCCTATACTATTATAAAGATCTTCCTAATACGAATAGCTATATAAGCTAAGAATTTCTATATTAATACCTTTATAACTAGCTTTATTCTTTAGTTTTAAAGATAAGTAAAAAGATCGAGGATAAATAAGTAGTTATAAATATAATATTTAGGCTTAATATTATAGTAAAAGTACTATCTTTTTTCTATAAGCCTTATTATTACTTTAAACTAGTATTCTATTTTTTTAAAAGCTTTCTTATAAAGACCTACTCTTTTTAATAACTTTAGATCGCTAAATCTAGTATAAAAGATTCTATAATATATAGTTATACTTCCCTTTTTCTTTTTCTTTTAGAGGAAGATATTATAGTTATATTATTTACTATAAACTATAAGGATACTTTTAAAGTTAGCTTTTATTATACTATTCTAAATAAGGCTAGTAAGAAAGATAGGAATTAAAGGCTCGTTTTCCTCGTTAAAAAAAGGGTAAGAATCTATATCGGAAGCGGAATCGGAGTTTTAAAAGGGGTCGGAATCGGAGATATTATTTATAGTAGGATTTTCAGGTAAATCTATAAAACCTTTCTAATTATCGTCGGATATTATTACTCTATAATATCTCGGTTAGTAAAAATAATAGAGACGTTTTAAAAGCTAATTCCTACTTAATATATTTAAAATAGTCCGAAAAGAGATTATCTCTAAAGTACTAATAAGTTTAGTATATAGTAAAGGTAGTAGTAAATAAACTATTATATTTTAACGAGAATTAGTCTCCTATCTCCTAATAATATAGCTTATTTTATCTTCTTATCGTATTTATATAATATATATACGGATATTTTTAGACTAATTATACGAAGATACCGATATAGCTAAATAGTAGATGCCGATTTAGCCAAATTGCGGTGCCTATTTAGTAGAGTACAGGTGCCTACCTAGTATAGCCCTTAAATAGTACAACTATTCTTAAATCTAAAGCTATGCTAGGTAGGCATTTATATTTAGCTAAATCGGCACTTGCCATTTGGCTATATCGGCACTTTTGTATAATTAGTCCAAAAATATCTATATATACGATTATATAATCCTATAAGGCTATAATAAGGCTAGTTAATTATAATACTAATATTAAGTTAAAGCTTATATTTCGCCTTAAAAACTATAATCGAAAGGCGTTAAGATTATAGTATTTATAAACCTATAAGATAAAAAATAATATACTATTATATTCTATAGATAATCTTTTATATCTTTATATTATCTATTATATTCTATAATATATGGTTATTAAATAATCGCCGAATAAAGTTTGCTAGGAGGCTGGGAGCATATTTAATATCGGCTTTTTTAGACCTAAAGCTAGATTATATATAAATCGAGAAAATAGTATTTCTAGTACTTTTAGTCTACCTCCTATTTCAATTACTAATCTTTATAGGCGTATTTCCTACGCTTTTTTACCTACTACTCTATCTTAATAGTCCTAATGGTTTTCTAGTATTACTTATTACTTCGTCTACCTTCTATAGGATTACTCTTAGGTTTTTCGGCCTTCGGTAAAGACTTTAGTTCGAATTAGAAGAAATACTAGTAAATATTAAGAGTAAAACGCCTAAAGGTAACGTTATTATAGAGTAGTTTTAGAGTAGCTTTAGGAATACGTTTACGATCTTTACTATATCCTTTACTATAAAGAGGAACTTTCTAGGACGTTAGAGAGTTCTTTAGAGAATCCTTACTTACCTAAGGAATAAACTTCTACTTAATAATAATCTCTTTATTCTTCGGCCGCCTTCGACGATTCTTTATAGGTAAAGGGTTACAAATATAAAGATATCGCTCTTCTTATTTTATTAAACTATTAAATAACTAATAAAGATTAAAGTTTTATAAGGAAAGTAGCTTTTTATCTCTTAGCCTTTTTATAATTATATAATAGTAGAGAAAATAATACTATAGTTATATTATATAGTTTTTCTTATAACGAGGGAGTTTAATCCTTATAGTAGTAGCCTTTTCGATTACCTTTTATATATATTACTTCTTTTAAAAAATCTTCCTTAATACTAAGTTAAAGATTACTATTAAGAAATTATTAAGGTATTCCTAAACAAGATAATCGAGTCTAATCTAAACTAATTACTTTATTACTTTTTAACGATAATTATAGGCTAAATTCCTATATATTTTCTTTAATATTTTAGTAAAGTATACTTAATTATATTTATTACTAATTAAATAGCTTTTAATATTAAAATTCGAGGTTTTTATTAAAGAAATAATAGTTCATCCGAAGTTGAACTATTTACTAATAAAATAGTCTATCTATTAGTATCGGTAAAAGAATTAGTTATTTTAAAAATATTTTGGAAGTTCCTTCTAATTATAATAGGGCAACTTGCACACGAGGTTGGGAACCTCACGTGTTAATAACGTTATATATAGGCTTATACCCCGTATCTAAAAAGAAGGGGAGTCTACAACTCGCACTTCTTCTTATCCCCTTAGTTCTTTAAGATTTAGTCTAGATAAGAGAAACCCTCTCGTCTCGTAGCCATCAATTAATAGTATACCTATCGTACCTTTACCTAGCCTTATAGTACTATATAAGAGGTCTTTTATAATTTCTAAATCTTCTTTTAATAAGCTACTTAAAGTAGTACGATAGTACGTAGAACTAGTACTTCAAGTTCGTTAGGCCTATCTACCCGTTGTAAAGGTAAGGAACCGGAAGAGTCCTCGTAGAATAGTATAACCTTCCAAATACCTATATATTATATATCGGATATTAAACGTACCCCGAGTAAAACCTTAGTAGTACTAGAATAGTTATATACAAAAACGGCTTATCTTAAAAAGCTAGTCTAAATCAAAAATAGGATTTAAGAACTATAAGGTATACTAGCCGAATTAACTATAATATATTCGTATCGCTTATCTAACTCCTTTTCGGATTACTATAAGTTAAAAATGAAGAATATCTTATCGTTTACCTTAAAGTTTAGCCTATAGTAACGTAAAGAGTAGATTAGTAATTTAAAGCGCAGTTTTAAAGGTACTCCTTATAAATACTATACTAATAAAAAGAAAGTCCTTAAAGGACTTAATAATATAAACTTTTAATATTAGACTTAATAGGACTACTATATTAGCGTAGAACGATTAAAGAACCCCGATTTCGATAACGAAATATAGGCTTACTTCGAATACTAGACCCTTTCCCTAATCTAAAATACTAGTAACTTGAAAGTTAATATAGTTAACGCCTTTAATAAGGCTAAGTAACGGCCAAATTAGTCGCTATAAGACTTTAACGCTTACTTTAATTCTCTTAAACGATATTTCCTACGTTAGACGGAGAAGAACCGTACTTTATCCTTTCTTATAAAGCTAAACCTAAAGTTTAAGGAGTATATTAAGTAGAACTACGGCTTAAAGCTACTATAGACTTAGAACAAGATAGTTTCGCTTACGATCTACTATACTAATACTCTTAGTTCGAATAATAAACGATAATAAAAGCCCGAGAACCGTACTACCGGTCTAAGTAGTTAAGGCCGGGAGTTATTTCGGAAGTTTAACTCCTAGGAAGATTCTAAAAAGACTCGTACGACTACGAATCGGGGACGTAAAAATCGCAATTCGTCCTTATCTCGAGTATCTATTATAACTAGTAATCCTACTAATACCTCTAGTAAATAACTTCGTTATTTTATTTACAATAGTACCGAGTACTTTATACCGGACTATCCTAAGCGAGCGAAAGTCTATACCGAGAGAACTACGTCGTACCGAGGCTATAAAGGCCGATCCGGTAGCTACCCTTATATCGAAGAACTTCTAGACTCCCCAAAAGCTAAGGTAAAGTAGTTTCTTCTACAAACTCCTCCGACTACCCTACTATAAGTATAACTCGTCGTTTTGTAATACTTATTCGGATTTATAGGAATTCTACCCTCGAAATATATATAAATCTAGATAGCTATACCGAAGTCGATCTAATTAGTATTCAATTTATACGCTATTACTAATTACTACTTATAAAGTTAACTACTCTACTAATTAAGACAATTAACTATTTATATATACCTACTTATAGTATTTTGACTATTCGTTTAATATTATAGGATAGTTAAGGTAGTAAAAGGACAGTAAAACGTCCTTATATTACTATCGATTGGGACTTATAACTAAACGGAAGTCCTATCTTATTATTTATAACTACTCTCGTAGACCTACAGATTTATCTATCTTTTTAGAATCGCTAATAGTAGTTTAAATACTAACGTACGGATTTCTATTTGTTAAGGCCCTATAGCTTTAAACGTATAGCTCGAAACTTTGCTAAGGTTTACGCGATTAAATAAGTATTAAAGTTACTACTCCTTAGTTATAATACTATTATTAAACCGGAAATAACAAGTCTTCCGTAAAAGCTAGCCCTTTAGAGCGATATATTCGAGTCGGATAAGGCTAGTATTCTTCCTCGAAGTAAGGCTATCGATTATATAATTGAACTATAAGAAAAAGAATCTCCTCTTTACGGTCCGATCTACCCTTTATCTTAACGAGAATTAACCGAATTATAGATATACTTTAACGATAATTTGAATACTAATTATATCCGCCTATTTAAGAGTCCGGCCGAAATATCTATTATTTTTATACCGAAAAAAGATAGAATATTATAATTATATATTAATTATTATAGTTTTAACACTATAACGGTTAAAAACTATTATCCTTTACTCCTTATTTCTAAGATTCTTAACCGTATTATAGGGGTACGATACTTTTCTAAGATCGATATAAAGAAGGCTTATTATCGTATTCGAATTAAAGAAGGTAATAAGTAGAAGACTACTTTTCGTACTCGTTATAGCTATTATAAGTATTTAGTAATGCCGTTTAATCTTATTAATACTTCTACTACTTTCTAAAACTATATTTATTTAACTTTATACGGTTTTAAAGATAATTTTTGTATTATTTATTTGGACGATATTTTAATCTTTTCTTTAGACTAGAAAACTTATCTTTACTATATTAGGAAAATATTAGATCGGTTACGAAACGCTAAACTATACGCTAAGCTTAATAAGTATTCCTTTTTCTATAATAAAGTCGAATTTCTTAGTTATATTATATCTTATAATAGTATTACGATAGATACTCGTTATATTTATACTATTATTATCTAGCCGATTCTTTATAGTTATTATAACGTTCAAGTCTTTTTAAGATTTTGTAATTTTTACTACCGTTTTATTAAAGGTTATTCTTATATTTATATACCTTTAATAGTATTATTAAAAGGTAGTTAATAAAGTAAGAAGGCTAGGATCCTAATTTTTAAAGTCGCCGAAACCTAGACGTTTTAATAGCTAAAAGATACTTTTTAGATAGTATTATTACTACGTTACTTCGATTTACGACTACTAATTCGAATCGAGATAGATACTTCTAAGTATACTATATTAGGTATACTATCTTAACCTAATAAGATATATATCTAATACCTTATAACGTTTTAGTCTTATAAGTTTAGTAAAGCTAAGCTAAATTATAGAACTCTAGATTAAAAGCTTTTTGCTATTATTAAGTCCTTTCGTTACTAGTAATACTACTTTAAAAGTAGTAAATATACTATAAAAGTTTTATTAGATTATACTAATTTATAAGCCTTTATAAAGCAAACTAAATTAAATAAGCGTTAAGCCTACTAATATATATACCTTATACCCTTCGAGTTTATAATTAAATATCGAATTAGGAAGAGTAACCCTACTAATATACTATCGAAACAGTCTAATTATACCGAGAAGATATCTTTGTATACTAAACTTCTCTTTCCCTTATAGTAAAAATTAGCTATTTAAGAAGTTATTATACTAGCCGAACTAGTAGATTAGGATAATACTTCTCTAGATCTAGAAAGTAATAAGGAATTATAATAAGACTAGCTTAGCGAGACGCCTTTAAAGAATAACAGTTTCCTAATTATATATAATAAAAACGTTAACGAATCGGGAATAGTCTCTAATATCGATAATAAAATCTCCTACTACAAACTAATAATAGAATAGCTTATACTAAAGGTAACGGTATAATCCCTTTATTTTATAGAATCTACTACTAATAACTAAAGCTTTAAAGATATCCTAGTATTTATTATACGTTTCTAAGTAATAGATATTAATATATAGAAACTAATTAGTAATCTATAGACGGATTATAGTCGAAATATCTAAGCTAGTTAGTTAATATATAAGGGATTCTTACACTTTCGGAATAAAGTATATATATCTAGTTCCGAAGCCTTATACTAAGAACTACTACAAATCTATTATAATAACTAGCTAGCGGAATACTTTAATATTAGACAAACTACCGAACTACTATAATGTAAGTTTTACTAGATTAGCTTATATAAAGATATAAAGTAATATATAAAAGAATATAGAATCTACTAAGGTATAGTATTAAAACGTTACTATTCTTATAAGATATTAGAGTCGTTACTATACTTTAAAGAACCTTTTGTAGAACTTACTATAGATTTTATTACTAGATTACTAAAGATAGTTTTCTAAAGACGTTTCGTCGATACGATCTTAATAATTATTAACTAATTTACTAAATTCTCGTTGTTTTTTCTTATCGTAACGATAATAACTTTAATAAACCTAGCCAAATTATTCTACCGAAAAGTCGAACTTTACTATAGTATACTTAAGAATATCGTTTCGGACCGAAGATCTATTTTTACTAGCTAATTTTAGTCCGATTTGTACTATTTTAGCTAAATTAAACGAAGATTATTAACTACTTTTTATCTATAAACTAATAGCTAAACGGAATAAATAAACTAAGTTCTAAAACATTACTTTCGATATTTTGTAGTAGGTTAATAAGTAATATAGCCTACGCTACTCTATACTACTAAGTATATATATAATAACGCTATTAACGCTATAATTTAGACGTCCCCTTTTAAGGCTTTAATAGGCTATAATCTCGAATTCTATCTTCGAAACGAGGATATTTTTAATAAGAAAGGGGTACTAGCTATAAACAATAAACTAATCAAACTTGTAGAACTATATAAGAAAATAGCAAATTAATAAAAAGCTACTATAAACCGATAAGCAAAAGTATATAACTAATAGTATTAACCAATTTCCTTTTATAAGGAAGCTTTAATTATACTATTAACTAAGAATTTATAGTTTAAAAGTTTAAATAAGAAATTTATACTAAAGTTTATCGGGATATTTTATATTTTAAACGTTATTAAATCCTAAATATATCGCCTTAGTCTTCTAAAGTAATACGAGAGACTCTATAATATATTCCTAGTCTCCCTTTTGGAATTATAGTATATATACTAAGGCAGTCTTCTAAACGATTATCTCTAGATATTAGAACTTAAAGATAATAAAGAATAGAAAGTAGAAAAGCTTAAAAAAGAAAAAGTTATCGATAATAAACCTCACTTCCTCGTTAAATAGAAAGGTTAGCCTATAAAATATAACTAGTAAGTTATAAAATTAGATATTTATACTCCAAAACTAGTAGTATAATTTAAGAAACGAGTTATAAAATAGTCGAGATAATAACGTAATATAGATATTATATAGCTAAGGAATATATAATACCAAATTATATTATAGCCTATAATATTCTAGTCTTACTACTATTCTAAAGCTACCGAAATCGGACCGAACTTTTAAAGATATTTAAATAGAAAACTAGACGAAAAGTAACTAGCCTATTACCTTAAACCTTATCGATTATATATTTAGAGAAATCTTCCTATAACTTATCTATAAATATAGTATTATTCTTATTAAAGAACCGAAAGAATACTAAACTAATCTCGTTATAGAAGCGTAATTTCGTAACTACTTACGTACGATAACCCTTATCGTTATACTCTAGCCGATATAACTATATACTATAAAAGATACGGCGTTAAGTTACGTCCGTAAGATTATAGTTAGATATAAAGTAACGTAAGACTAGGACTTACTAGCGGACGTAGATCTAGTTAAGAAAGCGTTTATACAAAGTCTACGTTATAGTTAATTTACGTAAAGGTTACGGGTATAAAGTATTAAACCTACGCCGCTAACTTTCTCCTTCTTAGTACGACTAGGCAAAGTAACCTTATAGTAAGTAGTCTTTATAGCTTCGAAGCCCTTAGTTAACTTAAACGCTACTATAGTAAGGTTACGCTAGAAGTTAGCCTTCTAAACTACCTCTAATACGCTAATATTCTCGGGGCTAAAGTAGAAATTAAGCTATTCTATTAGTATACTAGTATCCGAAGTATTACCGAATATTAGAACGGTCGGCTATATTTCGTTAGCGTATTATCGCTACGTTATATCTCGTTAAAATTAACTTATAGTATTACAAACTCGCTTATAGTAGGTATAAAGATAGTAGAGAATCGACGTTTTAGTATTAAAAACGTACTAGGAAATAAGTAGCGTATCGATATTAGCGTTATAGCTTTTATTAATAGAACGTAGGTAAGATATATAGAACTTCTAGGCTATAAATACCAGGTTATAGTCTAATATACGACGAGGTATAATAGTAACGTTACAAATAATTAATAGAAACGTTAGAGGTATATAAAGGTATTAACGAAGGGAAGAGGAACGTAAAAGAGTCGTTAGAAAAAGAGAAAGTAAAAAGGAATAGTAAGCAAGTAAACGGTAATTTGTTTATATTTCGTTAACGCGGCGCGTATAGACTACTACCGAAATCTACTTTCTTATACTGCCCTTAAACCTTACTTCTCCTATACTACTTACTATAACTCTAATACCGTACCTCCCTTTTCTATCTTAGTTATAATAGCGATTCGGCTATATTACTACTATAGTAAATAGAGATATTTGTATCTCGAGAGAGAGAATAGTTGTAATAGGGCAACTTATATACGAGGTTGGGAACCTTACGTATTAATAACGTTGTATATAGGCTTATACCCCGTATCTAAAAAGAAGGGAAGTTTGCGACTCGTACTTCTTCTTATCCCCTTAGTTCTTTAAGATTTAGTCTAGATAAGAGAGACTCTCTCGTCTCGTAGCCGTCAATCAATAGTATACCTATCGTACCTTTACCTAGCCTTACAGTACTGTATGAGAGGTCTTTTACACTAATTAAAGAACTTCTCGATAATTTACCTCTAAATCTATATAAAGGATTACTTTATCTTTATATAAGCTAAGATCTTTTATATAAATTTAACGCTATTAGAATTATATAGTATATTCGAGTATTATTAACGATAATCCGGATAATTAAAAAGATCTAAATATATAAACTAAATATTCTTAAGACTTTTATTATCCTTTTCTTATCGTTCTTTCTTACTAGTTTAATCTATTTACCTTTCTTCTTTATATTAAGTTTAACGTTTTTATATATATAATAATAGTAGATTTATTATTAGATATTAGAGAAGATAGTCTAAAAGGCTATATATATTTACTAATCTTTATTTATAATAGTAATCTATAGCTATTATACTCTTATTTATTCTTAAAGTTAATTAATAATACTAATAAAAAAGTTGAAATTTTAGTAAGTTTTATCGCTTATTAAACTAAAGATAAAATTAGTAATAAAATTAACGTTTATTTAGATAGTAATAATAAATAGAAAAAAGCTAAGATTATTCGTTTAATAAGTATTATTAAAGGAAAGGTAGTTAAAAAAGTGTTTCTATATCTTTTAGTAAGTTTTGAAAGTAAAAATAAAGTTTAGAAGATAGTTAGGGATTTCTTCGTCCTATTTAGCAATATAAGATATACTTAAATCGTTAAACCTTTTAATTATAGTTTTAAAAGCTATATAGTTAAGCCTCTTTTACTTATAAAAGTTCTATTTTTTATTATTAATATCTTTAATTATAAAGTAGTAGTCGAGAAACTCTTCTTATACTATTATAAGGATCTCCCTAACGTAGATAGCTATATAGGCCGAAAGCCTTTATATTAATACCTTTATAACTAGTTCTATTCTCTAGTTCTAAAAATAAGTAGAGAAATCGAGAATAAATAGGTAGTTATAAATATAATATTCGAGCTTAGTATTATAGTAAAAACGCTATCTTTTCTCCATAAATTTTACTATTATTTTAAACTAATATTCTATCTTTTTAAAAGCTCTTTTATAAAAGCTTACTCCTTTTAACGATTTTAGATTACTAAACCTAATATAAAAAATCCTATAATATATAACTATATTTCCTTTTTTCTTTCTATTTTAAAGAAAGATATTATAACTATTATATTTACTATAGACTATAAGGGTATTTTTAAAGTCGGCTTTTATTATACTACTTTAAATAAGACTAGTAAAGAAGATAGGAATCGAAAGTTTATCTTCCTTATTAGAAAAGGGGTAAAAATCTATATTAGAAACGGAATCGAAGTTTTAGAAGGGATTAGAGTCGGAAATACTATCTATAGTAGGATTTTCAAACAAATCTATAAAGCCTTTCTAATTATCGTCGGATATTATTACTCTATAATATCTCGGTTAGTAAAAACGATAGAGGTAATTTGAAAACTAATTCCTACTTAATATACTTAAAATAATCCGAAAAGAGATTATTCTTAGAATACTAATAAGTCTAATACGTAATAGAAGTAGTAGTAAATAAACTATTATATTTTAATAAGAATTAATCTTTAATCCCCTAATAACGTAGCTTACTTTATCTTCTTATCGTATTTATATAATATATATATAGATATTTTTAGACTAATTATATAAAGGTACTGATATAGCCAAATAGTAGGTGCCGATTTAGCCAAATTGCGGTGTCTATTTAGTGGAGTATAGGTGCCTACCTAGCATGGCCCTAAATCTATCAGCAAGCCGATACGAGTAAAACGTTTAGATCGCATTTCAAGGTTTAGTTCGCTAGCCCGGATAAATTGCTGGCCCGCGCTTTGCGTGCCTCAACATATCAAGTCCCCCCTTATCAGCCCACCAGAGACAAGGCAGCGGGCACATTGTACGCACCGGGTGACGGAAGTCTTGCATATCAACGGCACCAGGTGGCGATGAAAGCAATCCTTCTCTAGCTTTTCACGGCCCAAGCCCATCGAGCTTATAAGATAGATTCCATAAGGGCCATGCTATTTAGGCGGTCGAAATTGGCTATTTAGGCGGAAGCGTTTTGGCTATTTAGACGGCGCTATATAATTAGCCCAAAAGTGTTCGTATACCCGATTATATAAATATACTCAATTATAATACTAATACCGAGTTCAAAGCTACATTTCGTTTAGAAAGCTATAATAAATAGACTTTAAGATTATAGCGTTAATAATACTATAGAATAAAAAATAATATACTATTATATTCTATAGATAATCCTCTATCTTTCTATATAATCCACTTTATACTACGATATATAATTATTGAATAATCGCCGAGTAAAGTTTACCGGGGGGCCGAGAGTATATCTAACGTCGATCCTCTTAAACTTATAGCTTAATTTTATACAAATCGAAAAAATAGCATTTTCGGTACTTCTAACTTATCTCCTACGTTAATTACTAGCTCTTACAGGCGTACTTTTTACACTCCTTAGCTTACTATTCTATTTTAACGGCCTTAGCGGTCCTTTAGTATTACTTATCGCTCTATCTACTTTCTATAAAGTTTCCCTCTTCTTTTATAAGCTTTAAGAAAAGTTCTAATTTAAATTAAGATAAGTAGTAGCGAATACTAGGTATAAGGTACCTAGAGGTAACGTTCCTACGAGCTAGTTTAAAAGTAGTTCTAGTAATATATCGTCGTCGATCCTAGGCCTATCTAGGTTAAGCCGGAGACTAGGTAAACGTCTAACTTTCCTAGCTACCTCCCTAAAGCTAAAACTCTTTTTTAATAACGACCTTCTTATTCCTTAGCCGCCCGTAACGACTTTCTATAGTTAGAAGGTTATAAATATAAAAGTATCTCTCGGCCTAGTCTACATTAACGTTAAGTAATTATTAGAGGTTAAAGTCTTACAAAATAAGTAGAATCTTATCCTTTAACCGTTTAGCAAGTTTATAGTAGTAGGAGAGACGAAATTAAAGCTATACTATATAGTTTTTATATTAGGAAAGAGCTATACTACTTATAACTATAGTATTAAAGTCTTTTTAACCGTACCACTTCTTATAAGTAATCTTATTTAAAACTAAATAGGAAATAGCCTTTAGAAGGTTTTCGAAATACCTTTAATATAGGAAATCAAGCTTAATTATAACCGCTTAAACGGCTACTTTTTACCTATAATTCTAAGCCTAGTTTTAGTATATCTTTTATAAGGCTTTAGTAAGCTATAATCAATCGTATTTGCTATTTATAAGGTAATTCTTAATATTAAAATTAGAGACCTCGGTTTATAAAGTAGTACTTTAGCCGTAATTAAGCTAGTTAAAAGTAAAGTAGTCTACTTATTAGTACTTTAAACGAAGCTAATTAGTCTTAAAGTATTCTAGAAACTCCTCCTAATTAGAAAACTCGTCGATAATCTAAACTTAAGTACATTTAAAAGCCTCCTCTATTTTAGTATAGGTAAAGATCTTCTATATAATTTTAATACCGCTAGGATTATAAGGAATTTTAGTATATATTTAACGATAGCTTAGATCGTTAGAAGGATCCAGGTTAGTAAACTAAATATCCTAGAAACCCTCCTCGTTATCCTAATTATCGTTCTACTAAACTAGCTTAGCCTATTTACCTTTTTTCTTAGCCTAAAGCTTAATATTCTTATATATATAGTAATAGTAAAGCTATTATTAAGTATTAAGAAAGATTACTTATAAGGTTATACGTATCTACTAGTTTTTATTTATAATTAAAACTTATAACGCCCTAGTCTTTATTCGTTTTTAGAGCTAATTAATACCCTTTATAAGGAAATTAAAACTTTAACGGGTCTTATCGCTAATCAAACTAAACGTTAGATTAGTAATTAAATTGATATTCGTTTATATAGTAATAATAAAGAGTGGAAAGCTAAAAGAGTTAGTTCGATAGGTATTATTAAGGAAAAGGTAGTCGGAAAAGTACTTCTATATCTCCTAGTAAATTTTAAAGGTAAAGATAAAGCCTAAAAGGGTATTAGAATCCTATTTATCCTATTTAGTAATATATAAAACCTCTAAATCTTCTAAAACCTTAATTAATCGTACTAATAGCTATATAGTTAACTATTTCTTTTCTCTAAAGACTATTTCTAGTATTATTAATATCTTTAATAGTATAGTTCGAATCTAAGAAATCTTACTAAACTATTATAAGGATTTCGTAAGCGCGAAAAGCTATATAAGTAAATAGTCTCTCTATTAACGCTAATACTTCTAACGTTATCCTCCTATTCTAAAGAAACGTAGTAAGATTAAAAGAAATAGGGTAATTATAAACGTAATTCTTTTAAACTTTATCGTATATAATTAGCTAGCTTTTAAACGTAAACTTTACTATTATCTTAAACTTATAATCTATCTTCTTAGTAGATTACTTACGTAGTCTTATAGCGTTAGAAGGCGCTAGATCGCCAAAGTTAGTATAAAAAATACCGTAGGAGACGGCTACACTATCTTTCTTATAGCCGTTTCTTAGGAATATAGTATAGCCGTAGACTTTACCGTACTTACGAAGAGCCTCCTAAAAGTCTTACTTAATCGTTAAACCTTTAATTACGCTAGCTAAGAAAATAGGAATAAGCTCTTCTTCGTCGGTAAAGGCCTCGGAGTTAGTATTAGAGTTAGAATTGTAAAACTAGTATCTATTAGAGGTAGGATTTATAGGAGAATCCGAGAACCCTTCCTATTTATCTTCCGGTATCGTTACTCTACGATATCTCCGTTAGTAAGGCTCGTATTTGAAAAAGAACACTAGGAATAGATTTAATAGACTTTAAATATATAGCTAACGATAATTTCTAAAGTATAGATTCGTAATTAATACATAAGAAGGGCGTTCGAATATATATTATAGTATTTTAACGAGAATTAATAACTTATTAATATCGCGATAAGGCTATAAAGCTTTAAAGTAGAGAAAATCTTTATATTATTAGCTTATCTTAGTCTTATCGGCTTATCGGCTACTATATACGGACATTTTTGGGCTAATTATATAGCGCCGCCTAAATAGCCAAAACTTAGCCGCCTAAATAGCTAAAACCGACCGCCTAAATAGCATGGCCCTTCCATAATGGCACAGCATCCAGCGCGAAGGAAGCTTTTCAATCCCTTCCGAGGGACAGTATACCTCAACCGTGGGGGATATGGCCACATATTTCGAGTTGCAGACACCGCCATTGTCGTGAAGATCGCACACCGCATCATCAACGGCACCACAGGTGAAGAGGCCAGGGCGGCCGAGAACATGGAAATATTACGACGAGAGCGAGCTCTCTACGAAGCACTAGCCGCCAAACCACCACATCCGAATATCGTTCACTATTTCTTGTCCACGGATATTGCCATCTTCATGAAGTTCGAGCCCGACACTCTAGAGCGGCGTCTTAGTTGCCGATTCGCGACTCCCATTCCTGAGGAACGGCAATTCCGCTGGATCAAGGAGATCGCGAGCGCTGCGTCCTGGCTCGAGAGACTTGACTACTTCCACGGCGACCTGCGACCGGAAAACATCCTCCTGGACGAGACCGAACACGTTAAGCTCTGCGACTTCGGACGGGCTCAGAAGCGGGGGAGTAAGGTAAAGGTAACGATATACCCTTTCTATCGCTCAGATAAGAATACAATCGCCGGCCCTACGTACGAATAGTTCGCGATCGGTTCCTACATTTATACTATCTATACTAGAGAGGCGCTTTATAGCTATTAGGAGACGCCTAAGGGATTTAAGAAAATATACGAGGCCCTTGTCTGGGAGGAGTACTTGCTAACCGAAGACGACGGTATCCTTGGCTATATTATCTCGTCTTATTGGTACTCGAGATACGATAGTATAGAAAACGTTAAAGTAGCTATTGAATGAGCTATCGGCATATTATACGAGGAAGGTAGTAGTATTCGTCTATCGCCGGAAGAATATAACGTCTATGTATTAAAATATCGGGAATTTTTTTACCTAGTAAGGGTAGACTAATGCTAGAGTAAAGAGATACTTAGTTAGAAACGGCTAAAAGGGCTATTACATTTTACTATAGCGGCGACCCCTTTCAAAACCCTAAAACTTGCAGGTTATAAGGTATATACCACCTCCCTATACCAATTCTTATACTTAGTTTTGCGCCTAGTTTAAGAGCTTATTTAGGAGATAGTTTAGGAGCGAGTTCCTACATACAGTCACTCAGCAAAAATTTCGAGATACTCCCCACTTTCCTAACCACTTATATTATCACCTATCTACTTCAAAGTACTCTCTACACCTCAATTCTATTACAAACCCTATATATTTAGATATTCTAAGTACCTAAGAAATAGGGCTTTCTAATAATACTAGTTAATATTTAGTATACTACCCCGCTACTGTAATAACCGTCTCCAATCTCCGTACTACTAAGTTAACTAACCGTACAAAGAGGTCTTTTTCGAAGTCCTTCTAAACTTTAACCGTAACCCTTACTAGACGATCTATTACTACTTAATTCTTAGGTATATCTACTAGATTAGAATAGCACGTATAGATTTTCTCTTTTAGTAATTTCCAAAGGTTCTCGATAGGATTAAGATCGGGCGAATATAGCAACTAATCCACTAACTCGACCCCGTTTTCAAAAGCCTAAAGCTATAACTAGTCTTACACTATACGTATAGTATAAGTTAAGGCGTTATCTTATACGAATATAAAGCCCGGCTCGCAAATCGTTAAAAGGTTTTCCTTAAGGACTTCGTATATAACGCGGCTAGTAACGCCGCCCCTAACAAATTCGGGGTCGCCGAGTATCGGGACAAGAGAAGTACTATAGCGCTCGTTAAAGGTAGCCTAGAACATCTACAAATATCTCGTTAGCTTACCCTTTAGCTAAACATTCTATAGTTTCAATTTCTCTTACTAGACTCGTATAAGTAGTAAATTATCGTAGTTAGCGTATAAGGGTAGTCGACTTATACAGTAGTAGAAAACCTATTTTTACCTATCCCTATCGTCACGTTAAATTATAGTTTTATCCGAAAAGATCCAACGCTTCTAATAGCTTAGGAGCTTTCTTATATAGAGTCTCGCAAACGCTAGCCTTTTTATAGCGTATTCGGGCGTTAATTTCGGTCTTCGTAAGGTCTTAAAGTATTAAATACCCTAGTGGATAAGCTCCCTCTTAATAGTATCCGTAGAGTACCCGAGATTCGTTTTTTAGCAGAGTTTTTCGTATATAATAAAAAAGTCTTATTTAATAAATCGAAGGAGATATCTTACATCCCGTTTAGTAAAGATACATAGGCGCCCTTTACGTAGGAATAACTTCGCGGATTTCTAAACGCGGTATCGTTTAAGGATCCCGTCTATAAACCTTAGTAATACTCCTTCTTTATACGCAATCTTGTACTACAAATAGCCCGCCTCCACCAAAGTCGTAATCCTAGCCCTCTTATAAGGAGACTAGTACTTTTTTAGAGTTCTTAAAGGTAGACTAGAGGTTTTAGAAAGCATTGAAAAAGTAATGGTAATTCTAGAAATTATAGCGCGATACGTCGAAAGGTAAAGTGCCTCGAAATTTTTACGTCCCTACTATAGCCTTTCTTCGCAATTAGCGGTATAGTAGAGACTAGCTATCCTAATTCTCTCTTATAGATTATACGGACCGGATCTTATATAAGTAATGGTTACCCGGTTAATAGTACAAAGCTTACCTTATTAGTTGGAATTACAGATTACTACGATTGTACCGTCCGTATTTCTCTTTCTATTTGTTTGAACCTAGAGTGTTTATAATAACTGTGTACCCTAGCTGAGACTACTTACTACAGGCCCTAAAGTTGGAGTCCTCCGTTATCTTATCGCCGTAAGTGTAGATCTTTGTTGACTGGTCCTTGCTACGCGTTGTGGTCTGGTTATGCTTGGTGGTGTTGAGTGGTGTCTGGTGGTGTTTGGTGGTCTTACGTCGTTGGATCGTTGGACTATTAGCGTCGAAAAGCTCTAAGCTGAAATGATGGGTATTTACATGTTGATGTGAGACGGAAGTGGCATCCAGGTCGGAACTTTGAAATCGGAGTACAGAGATCAGGCTGCCACATGCGCAAGGCCATGTATGCAGCGACAACACGGCGTTCAACCATGAGGTTATTGGTTTGTTGGTTCTTCAAACCAGTCATGGGCCAGATTTCAAATTTGGTGTGCCTCTTGGTGATCGCTGAACTCGAGGCCGATGAGCTAGCAACCGATTGTGGAGCAACTAAATCAATTTAATATAGGGCTATACTAGGTAGGCACCTACACTCTACTAAATAGGCACTACAATTTGGCTAAATCGGCACCTGCCATTTGGCTATATCGGTGCCTTTGTATAATTAGTCTAAAAATGTCCGTATATATATTATATAAGTACGATAAGAAGATAAGACGAACTACGTTATTAAAGAATAGGAGACTAATTCTCGTTAAAATATAATAGTCTATTTACTACTATTTCTATTATACGTTAAACTTATTAGTATTCTAAGGATAATCTTTTTTCGGACTATTCTAGGTATATTAAATAGGAATTAGCTTTTAAAATGCCTTTATTACTTTTACTAACCGAGATATTATAGAGTAATAATATCCGACGATAATTAGAAAGGCTTTACGGATTTGCTTGAAAATCCTACCGTAAATAGTATCTCCGACTCTAACCCTTTCTAAAATTCCGATTCCGCTTTCGATATAAGTTCTTACTCCTTTTCCGACGAGGAAAACGAGCCTTCGATTCCTATCTTCTTTACTAGTCTTATTTAAAACGGTATAACGGAAGTCGACCTTAAGAATACTTTCGCGATTTATAATAAGTAATACGGCTATAGTATCTCTTTTTAGAATAGAAAGAAGAAGGGAGATATAATTATATATTATAGGGTTTTCTATACTAAGTTTAGTAATCTAAAGTTGTTAAAAGAAGTAAACTTCTATAAAAGAGCCTTTAAAAAGACGAGATACTAGTTTAAAGTAACGGTAAAGCTTATAGAGGAAGGATAACGCTTTTATTACGATATTAAGCTTAAATACTACGTTTATAACTACCTACTTATTCTCGATCTCTTTACTTATTCTTAGAACTAGAGAATAAAACTAGCTATAAAGGTATTAATATAGAAACTCTCGGCTTATATAATTATCCGCGCTAAGAAGATCTTTATAATAGTATAGGAAGAGTTTCTCGACTACTACTTTATAACTAAGGATATTAATAATAAAAGGTAAAGCTTTTATAAGTAGGAGAAGCTTAGCTATATAGCTTCTAAGACTACGATTAAAACGTTTAATAATTTAGGCGTACTTTATATTACTAAATAGGATAAGGAAATCTTTAACTACTTTCTAAATCTTATCTTTACCTTCGAAACTTATTAGAAAATATAAAAATACTTTTCCGACTACCTTTCTTTTAATAATACCTATCGAACGAATAATCTTAGTTTCTTCCTATTTATTATTACTATTTAAATAAACGTTAATTTTATTACTAATCTTATCTTTAGCTTAATAAATAACGAAATCTATTAGAACTTCGACTTTTTTACTAGTATTATTAATTAATTTCGAAAGTAAATAGGAGTATAGTAATTATAAATTACTATTATAAATAAGGATTAGTAAATATATACGTCCTTTTAAATTATCTTCTCTAATATTTAATAATAAATTTACTATTATTATATATATAAGAATGTTAAGTTTAATATAAAAAAGAAGGGTAAATAGACTAAGCTAGCGAGGAAGAATAATATAAAGAAGAATAATAAGAGTCCCGGAAGTATTTAGTTTATATACCCAGATCTGCTTAATTATCTAGATTATTACTAGAAATGTTCGAATATACTATATAATCCTAATAGCGTTAAGATTATATAAAAGATCCTAGTTTATATAAAAGTAGAGTAATCCTTTATATAGATTTAAAAATAAATTATCGAAGAATTCTCTAATTAGAAGGAGCTTTTAAAATACTTTTAAAATAACTAGCTTCTTTACCGATACTAATAGGTAGACTATTTTGTTAGTAAATAGTTTAATTTTAGATAGATTATTACTTTTTAAATAGAGATTTCGAATTTTAATATTAAAAGCTATTTAGTTAGTAAGAAATACGATTAGGTATACTTTACTAAGACGTTAAAAAAGATATACGAAAATTAAGCTTATAATTATCGTTAGAAAGTAGTAAAATAATCGGTTTGGATTAGATTTAATTATTTTAATTAAGAATACCTTAGCGATTTCCTAATAGCAATCTTTTACTTAGCGTTAAAGAAGATTACTTAAAAGAAGTAGTATATATAGAAAGTAATCGAAAAGGCTACTATTATAGGGACTAAACTTTCTTATTATAAAGAAAACTATATAATATAACTATAATACTATCTTCTTTACTATTATACGATTACTAAAAGGCTAAGGGATAAAAAGCTACTTTTTTTATAAGATTTTAACCTTTATTAATTACTTAATAGCTTAATATAGTAGGAGAAGTAATATCTCTATATTTATAATCCTTTACTTATAAAGAGTTATCGAAGGTAGCTGAAGAACGAAGAGATTATTATTAAGTAGAAGTTTATTCCTTAGACGGGCGGAGATCTTTTAGAGAACTCCCTAACGTTTTAAAAAGCTCTTTCTCGTAGTAGAAGACGTAGTAGAAGTTGTAAACGTACTTTTAGAGCTACTTTAAGACTATTCCGTAGTAATATTACTTTTAAACGTCTTACTTCTAATATCTACCGGCGTCTCTCCTAATTCGAGCTAGAGCTTTTACTAGAGACCGAAGAATTCGAAGGTAATCCTATAAAAAGTAGACGGAGTAGTAGATAACGTTAGAAGACCGCTAAGACTATTAAAATAGAGTATTAGGCGGAAGAGTATAGGAAATACGCTCGTAAAGACTAGTAATTAAAGTAGGAGGTAGGCTAAAAGTATTAGAAACGCTATTTTTTCGATTTATATATAATTTAGCTTTAGGTTTAGGAAAGTCGACGTTAGATATACTCCCGGCTTTCCGGCAAACTTTACTTGGCGATTATTTAATAACTATACGTCGTAGAATATAATAGATAATATAGGGATATAAGGGATTATCTATAAAATATAATAGTATATTATTTTTTATCTTATAAGTTTATAAATATTATAATCTTTATACCTTTCGATTATAGTTTTTAAAACGAAATATAAACTCTAACTTAATATTAATACTATAATTAACTAGCCTTATTATAGCCTTATCGGATTATATAAACGTATATACGGACATTTTTAGACTAATTATACAAAGGTACCGATATAGCCAAATGGCAGGTGCCGATTTAGCTAAATGTAAGTGCCTACCTAGCATGGCCCTTAATATAACTCCCGAGGGCTGCCACACCGCTTCCTTTCCGAAGTGCATTCACCACTTCCCGCTCTCTGTCTGCTTCATTCTGCACCGGCCAGCGCGGGCGGTAATCCCTTCTGTGCTGTTGGAAGTATCGCTGCTGATTAAGACATACTGTTCAAACAACAACATGTCCCAGCTCCTGTTCATCCTTAACCAGCCCGACATGGAACCCCTGTTCCTGTAGAAGGCTCGCTCAAGCAGATCAACGCGGACTCGTGGCTTGTCGGAAGCATGCACGTCCTCCGTCACGTTCAAGGGCCGCGCGAGGGGGACTGCCTGTGGGAGAGCCCCAGCGACGGCTCGTACTATACCCTATCCGTGGCACCGGCCCCCCAACCCGAAGCCGGCCCGCTCACACCCGACGGTCACGCCCGCCAGATCCACGACGCCGGCAACGTGTCGGCCGTGTTCAGCTTTGGCGACGAGCTCATCATCAAGAACAGGATCGCCACCGAAAATACTCGGCGAGACCCCGAAACCCTGGCGTTTCCCGCTAAACAGCAACTCAGCTTCGACATGCCGGCCATCCTATTCATACATGGAAGACGCCGGCAAGACCTAGTTGGTTGAGCCCTATATACCCGGCAAGCGGCTCAATGAGGCGTGGTGAGATATTACCGGGGAGAAGACGGAGCACATGGTTACTCGCGTCTCGCAAATTTGCGCTGACATTAAGGTCTTCCAGTCCGACGCTATGACCGGATCGGACCACAACTGGATGAACCCGCTGCAAGAAACGCGCGACGACAGAGTAGAAGTCGTCCAACAACAATGCCAGGAGCTGGGGATGGACTGCTCCGTATTTGTCTTGTCTCACAACGGCCTTGGGCCTACCAACATCATCGCCAATGGGGACCGGATAGTCGCCATCGACTGGGAGATGGCCGGGTACGCTCCCTTGGAATGGGTGCGAACCAAGTTCGCCATTTGCGGGGTGCTGTGTGTGGAACACGTACACAGGGAGCCCAACGGCGAGTGCCCGGTGCGCGTTGAGCGCAACGACGAGTATCCAGTGCGGGTTGAGCAGAGGTTTGGATAGAAATGGGGTTTCCGGAGGTCACTGCGGCATGCAAGAGGATGCATCACGAACATGAGGTGGAATGGAAGAAAAACCGGCCCTGGCTTCAGTAAGCTACTCGTGGACAATAATGCATCTGCACAAGTCCTACACAGGACACTGGCGGAGAAGTGGTGGCAGTCCGGCGGAGGACCCTCGCGGAGGAACACCCTGGTCGACTGGAGTCGCAGCACGAGCTCGCAGGAGCATAGCAGTGCTGCTTTGCTAAATGGACACTGCATGGTCGCTCGTCATAAGGCTCGCCTGTGGATCCGCTGACCGTAAGCCGATGGGTTTGGCTGCAAGGGGGACCAATCGTCCTGGCCAGGCCATATGGATGGCCCGTAGGAGAGCCTTGCGTTAGCGTCGGCTCCGGTTTAGGTTTAGGCTGTAGGGCTTAGCGAGGGGGTTTTAGGCTAACAGTCAAGCTGTGGGGATGTGGGAGGGCGGGGAAGCACCCGTTGATTCAGCCGTGACCTGGTCTACGATAAGCTTAAATGGACGCCGATGTCAGTCCCCTACTGGACTGTACTCCGTACTGACTTCCAAATACAATACTATACATGCACAGTAACAGAGTCCAGAGGCTTCTACAAGTGGGATCTCGTCAATGCTAGTGCGTCCACGACCACCTCGGCGTATACCTGTAGCCTCACAGCCTGCCCTTCTATCTGGCCTCGGGGTCAGAGACGCCGAACGCCGTTCAGAGGAATGCTAGTGCCAGTGACTGGGCTCTGGGGTTTGCGTTCGGGTGCGGTGGCAATCAGAATCCGCGACCATGAAACTGATAAGCCAACAACCCCAGAACAACCCCTGTTCAGTGTCAACAAATAACCAAACAACAGAAGACTACCAATGCACGACTACCAAAGCAAGACAACGACGCGCAGTAGCCAGCAAGATCAAGCATAATAATATCCTTGTTTCCGGATGTGGCTCCTCAATCGCAATCTCTCACCATGACATCTCCCCAAACACATCACGATTTAAGAAGGGTAAAAAGGGTAGTTTTTACCTGGCTATCTGACATGAGCCTTCTGGGTGCGCCGCCATTTACACCAGCCTAGAGAACAGGGTCTGCGTCTTGTCCATACCTCACGTCCGGGTAAACCTGTCCTCTCTCTCCGATTTATATCAGTTATACAGACTCCTCTGATACCTCGTGCACCAGAACCTCCCGCAAACGTGTCCCCAAGACGTCAGGCCGCGGTAGAGCCACCCGGCGCATAGGTCGAGCGACAAACCCTGACCCCGATGTCGCCAGCGAGGATGGCGGGCCCATCCTCACTCCCTGGGCGTCATCGGTTGCAGATACATTGGTGTACTCCGTCTCCCTCCAATCCCACATTCTCGACCCAATTCTACACCATCACTTCCCTCAGCCACATCCTCCGGTGCTCGCCAGCCCAGTCCGAAGCCCCGCCGGAGACCAACGAAGGCAGTCCGCACTTCGCGGACCCATCCGTCGCAGAGATACCCGTCCTATCCGTGATGCGCAAAAGCAAGGACCAGGTCCCGAGATGTCTCGACCATCTCTTCGAAGGTCTGAAACGGGTACAGGCGGGCGAAGGGACGATACCCCGGGACGTTGCACCCTGGATTCGCGGCGCTCTCCCCCCCGGAGGATCCCGCCATCCAAGCTTCCTGGCTCGTGGACAAGGACAGATACCCCATGCAAGATGAGCTCCTACTCACTTACGAGTTCGAGGAGCTCAGGCGTATCGCCCAAATTACCCGGCAACACATCCTCGAGCTCGCCGAGGAGGTAGTCTGGAACGAGGACGTACACTCACAACTGCTGCACATCTCCCTTGCGCCGTACCGGACGACCCTACAGCACCGCAATATCACTATGGACGACATCTCCCCGGAATACCTTCTTCCGGTGGCTGATATCGCCCCCGCAATGAGACTTGCCCAATCCCCAGGATGCGGTGGGTCAACAGTCGGGAGCATAATGTCACAGACGAATATGACGCTCCAGGCGAAGAGAGTGGACTACGCCATCGTCCTCAACGATGACGAATTGCAGAACGATGCAATGAATCATCTCCGCAAGCAGGTCCGCGACCAACTGGGCACGGTCGCTCAATCGACGAATCACGTCGAAGACGACGTCTTCCTGCGGTGCCGGCCTATCGCAGTCTCCATCGACACTAAGGCTCCCGACGGAGGAGAGTCCTCGGGACGCAGGCAGCTAAGCATCTGGGGTGCTGCGCATTTGATGCGACTTCAGGATGTTGCGGAACAGGCCACCTGCTCTGCAACCAGGACGCCAGCGCCGGGATGTAGCAGAAATGCACTGAAGACAGCTCTCCTCGACACGGAGATCTCGTCCACTACAACAGACGATAATCTGGGACTACCGCTGGTGCTTGTTGTAGGGTGCAAGTGGACTGTGTACTTTCGTCGACTGCGGAGAGTATCTGGTGAGGAGGATCCTTTCGGGAAAAGAGCTACTTGGTATGGTGAGATATCCTAACTATGGCCGGCAGGAATTCTTCGAGGCGCTACCTTCTGTCGCAGATACTTCGACGGTTGCTGAATGCTATAGGGCTATCGCCTTGATCCGGGAGCTCGGAGAGTGGAGCATCAGCGTCTATCGCCCTTGGTTTAGGTGCGGTCGTGTTAGGGGTGGCGGCGCAGAGAGACGCATAAGTAACGCCTCCGTCTCATCTCGCTCCACATCCAGCTGACGACATCTTCTCCTCGGCGTAAAACAGCCAGAAATCCGACCTCGGCTTGGCCGAGGTCATGAACTCCTGACACTGTGACGTCGACTTGGGGGAGGAGTCCGTCCTCGGGGCTGGGAGCTCAAGCTAGCCCTCCCGAGGGAGCAAGCTTGGGCTGTACGAGAAGGTCAACATCCCCGTCAGGGATGAAGACCAGCTGGGCCTGAAAAGGCGAGGCAGCTTCGTCAGCGTCTGTGATGCCCTGGCTCTGCAAGACGCTGGCCAAGCCTACCGGCGGAATTTCCTGCCCTTCGCGTGTACAGCACCTGCTACTGCTGCAGGCCGAGAAGCAGAATGTCGGATGTGCTCCGCGGACTGTCACGGAGCTGTACCCGAGAGACGTACCCTATGCACCACTGCATATATGAAGCCGTAGCACTGAGCCTCGACTTGGAGCCCCGTATCGCCCATCGTAGAATGTCTCTCGGGGAGGTCGGCAGTTCATCTGCTTTCACCTCGGCGATTCGCCAAAAAGGAAGAGAAAAAAATAAAAATAAAAAGAACTCGGAAATCTAACCACGGACACATTCCAGTCCATGGACTCCTCGGTAACGGGCCTGCGGCCAACGAGCTCAGTACGTCGCGTTGATAGATGTCTGGTACTCAGTATGTTGAATGTGAAGAACGAGACATGAGCGAGGCGTGCTGGGCGGGCTATGTTAGGGGGGGTTTTCCCCGCAGCCGCCCTCAGCTGTGTCATAACCCCTACACCTCTGATGTACTCAAGTAGCATCCGACGAGTACTCAAGGTAGTAAAACTATGCATCTTGTCCACGCTAATGGTCAGCTCGCCTTTCGTCATCGGCAGCTGCAGATCGTTCGTTGTCGGTCTAAGAAGGTCGAAACTTTTGTAAGATACGATGTTAGATTTTGATGCTGTAGAGTTAGTTGCCCTAGTCTGGTCCTGAAGGATCCGAACACGACGTTGGCTAAGAAAGGTAGTCATATGGTATGCTATCTATCCACTTGTCCATGCGTCAGATGTCCTTTCAGGGTAGGAATGCATGAATCGTGCAACGTCTCTGGTTGGAACGACTAACCCTCTTGAGGAATAGGTGGGCTCGCCCGGAGAGCGACAGTTACACGGACACCGAAGAGCTGACCTGACATCGAGGCAAGAATCCTTTGTTGGACAAGCACGCTTAACTTGTATCTGGACAACGCGTCCTTTCTCCCATCTCCCCTGACACGTTTCGTCGTCCGCTCGATTGCTTCCAGCCCAGCGTCACGCTGTTCATGGCGCGACAGTTAGGAAAAAGAACACTCAAAAACGACTCAGATTCTTCAGAACCACCAGTAGACAACCATGCAAGTCAAGAGGATCAAGACAGACCATCACCGTCAGGCCAAGACATCTCCTCCATCTCCGCTTTTGTCCCACGAGAGCGATCCGGGCAACGATGATAACACCACTATTGTACCTGCGCTTACAACCACATTCACTCCTCTAACCCGTTAAGCTCTGAGGGTGTTCGAGTAAAGGATGTCCTCCAACCGCTCAAACAACGGCTCTCGACGCTCGTCCTCCCGACGTTCGAGAGAGACTGATGTGACGACCGTCTCCGGCAGAAGTTCAGCCAAGTCGGACGGAGTAAATGCATACAGCAATACCTTCCCGCAGATTCTCGAGGATAATGGGATCAGACTAGATGGCAGCCGCGCCTTGCTGGCGGACGTGGAGGAATTACTGCGAGAAAGAGATGAGAGGCGGTCGCTAGCACCATCCCAATGCTCCGATGGTGAAATAGAGAGAATCTTTGAAGCAAAGGCCGCGGCGGCAACGGAACTGGACATCGAACGCGATGTTGTGGCCGCCATAGTTGGCTGCTGCCGTCTCCCCCATAGCGGCGACGTCTCCTGGTCCAACATGAGCTCGATGACTAACGGTCAAGCTGTCCCCCCTCGGCCCGATTTATATTACGGAACCCGCGTCGGAGACATCTATCAGGGACCTCATGGGCCACTTGATCGTGCCTTCGACTGTCCCAAATACTCCAGCACTACCGCACGTCGTTCTCGAAAACGGAGGCCCCGCCGGTGGTCTCGAAGTCGTGAAGCGGCAGGCAGGTCATAGTGGTGCAGCCGTAGCTCGTGCTGCATTTGCTCTCGTAAACATTGGGAGGAGGTTCCGATTTATGACAACAGCGGCCTGGTGCACGCCTGGATCTACATTTCTTCCCCCGGTGATCTCACCCATTACGCGATGCGCATCAGCACCCCCGAACTAGGCTCTTCACAGCCAGGCTACCACCTGACTCATCTCAAGACATACCACATCACTGAGAGCGCGGAGGAGTACCGCGTGGGCGTCTCGGCATTCAGGCACTGCAGGGACGAGTCGCACGCGAAGAGCCAGGCACGCTTGGGCAAAGCACATGAACGTGTACGGCGACTCAACGAGCAGGCCAGCCGCCGTGACACCACCCTGGCCCAAGCATAGAACGAGATCCCAGTCCCCGCACCAATCGCCTAAGCTCAACAACAGGACGTCGACGATGATATCTCCCTTCCCCCTACCAGGACAGCACTGCGTCCCCTGACGTCCCAGCGCTGGGTGAAGCCATGACCGCGCGCGAGCTCAATCTCATGTTGGAAGAACAACTACAGGAGGACTGTCGGGCGAGCTTCTTGCAGGAAGGCGGCATCTCACAAGAAATCAGCGTTTCAGAGACCATCACAACGAACACGACGTATGTGCGAACTTCAGTGTATTGCAAAACCACTGCCTCGCCAACAACCTACCTTAGGTAAGGAGACACTGAGCTGAATGTCGCCTTGTTGGATTACCTAAGCCGCCAATGCAGCCTAGTCGGCCCAACCCGAACCCCTGTAAAGGCGCTAAGCAGGATCGGGGAGGCTCGTAAAACGGGAGCGCCCTATTGGTCGATATGTTTTACGATCATCCGCAAGGGTTCGCTCCTTCCCGACCCGATGGTACGAGCAACCCTTGCCCAGAGGCCGGTTGAGGCGCCGCCATGCAACGGTCAGCATGTCATCTTTTCCGCCATAATGAGCTGGAACTACGGGCAGTCAATGCAAAACTGTAGCATCAATCAACCACGGCTTCAGAGCGCGGCCAGGCGCCCAGCATTGGACACGCCAGAAGTGCTGATGTCCGAACAAACAAACCCATGATGCAGCGAGTGCTGCATCGCTCGGTACGTAGGAGAAGAGGTAAGCTAAGTCATGCACTGGCCACATGTTGCCGGTGTCTCCCTTGTACTGCAGAGCGTGCTACGTACGGGCACTGCATTGGGCCTCCTCCCCTTGATCAAGATCGCCTACCTCTCACTGCAACTGGCTGACGATTGGCCTGTGTACGACGTCCTCGCATGACGGCTAGACCTTGTCACCCGCCCTATAGGCTGTAGCCGAACGGTAGCCGTCGTCGATACCCCGGTCCTGTCAGCAAGTAGCGCCGTTTGGCGCATTGGTGCTGGCGTGAGCTTCACCTAACCCGTGGGTCGGGGGCCTCATTGACAGTCAGCGCTGTCTCTGCTTCTCCCTGGCGACTCCTCTCCTCTCTGCCTCCCGTTCTCCTGATCGTCTGTATTCGCGTTTCTTCTGTGTTGAACAGGCGCGGTGCGGCTTCCTTATTTCTGTGCAGTCTCTTCTGAATTGGCTTTTCCATCAATCGTGTCCATCACATCTCCTCTGCTTCTATACATCATAGAGAGCCTCTCGTTCAAGGAGGTACCCATCATGGGGTTCACATCTTCTTCCCGGTCGTTGTTCCTGCAGATCCTGACCGTGTTCGTGGCTACAACACAGCGAAGTGCTGCTTCACCAGCAATTGCAACATGGTGGACCGAGAGGGGCCCTCAACTGGCCGTCCAGAACCTCACGACGCTTGCAATACAGTACAGCGCTTGCAATAGCAATGGCACGCCAATTTACCCCGTCGACCAGCCCTTCGTCCTTCCTACGCTGACCGGCTATGATCCGAGGAACGGCACGGCACTCACCGGCGTGGGATGGTGGGACGGCAACCTGAAAACGACCGCGTACGGAGCCTCCTCCTTGGCTTCCCAAAATTCAATGCTGACACAAACCAGGGCTTCAATTTGGTACCAGAGCGACCACGGCGAGATCATCCAGGGCCTATACCAGTGCGACTGGTCCACGGGCAGATTCAGCAGTCAGAGCATGCGGCGCATCAGCGACGACTCACCGTCGGTGAGCAACAACACGGGTCTGGCAAGCATTGTGCTCAGCTCAACGGCCGGGTACCGCGTCTACTTCCACGACCAAGATCACGCCGTCAACGAGATCGGCTACAACCCAGGAACAAACAAATGGGGTTACCGCGAGATGATATCCCCGGAGCGACCTGTATCCAACGCCATCCACGCCGCGTTCTCCGGAAAGACTAACATCAGCGTCGTCGTCCCGCGCGATTCGGAGAACATCGAGGTGTCGCGGTATAACTCCGACACTACCTGGCACCTCTGTATGTCCCCGACCCATGTCGCTCGCATTTTGCAAGCCACGTCTAACAGCCCACAGCATCGTTCCCCCGTCCCCTGGCCGGCAACAACATAACAAACACCAACTCCAACGCTGACACCATCAGCCTCAACACCACCTCGGCGATCAACTTCACTCTGCCCTTCTACGGTACGCCAAAGGGCATCGGGATCACCATCGACAGCGCCTTCACCCGGACAGTCTGGTACATCGGCACCGACCGCAACCTCTACGCGGCCGCCAACATCCGCTTCGTCTGGGGCCTCATCTCCAACGTATCGACCCTCTTCTGGCCGCAAGCCGACGAGCCCAACGCGCCGCTGGGCGTGACCTCGGACTTCGCCTCGAGCCAGATCCGAATCTACTACTTCGTCAACCGCACCCTAACAGAGATCAAATTCGACAAGGACGGCACCTGGAAGCAAGCGCATCCCGTGCCGGCCTTCAACGCGACCGCCGACCTCGCCCCTCCGCCCGGCAACTCCTCCTCCTCCGGCCCGTCCGCCTCTTCGAACCCGGACCCGGGCCTGTCTTCCGGCGCGAAAGCCGGCATCGGCGTCGGCGTGACCCTCGGCGTCCTGGCCGTAGCCGGCGTCCTGGGCGCGCTGTTCTTCTTCCGCCGCCGAGCTGCTAGAGCCTCCCAGCACCACCCCGACGCGCCGGAGATGGAGAACACGGCCCTGTCGCCCGACACGCACCCCGCCGCGGCTGCCTACGACGCGCACGGGAACCCGATCGTGTATGACCCGCGCTACGCGACGCCGGGCAGCGAGGTGTACGGCGGGAGCCCGCCGCCGGGGTATGTGTGGGAGCAGAAGGGCGCACAGCAGCAGGGGCAGGGGCAGGTGCCGCAGCAGCTGGAGGGGAGCGAGGTACCGCAGGAGTTGGAGGGGCCGAGGGTTATGTACGAGTTGCCGGATCAGGGTTATAGTCATGAGCTGGTGGGAAGCGGGGTGGCGCCGAAGACTGAGGGGGGGAAGTGACGGGCGGCTGGTTGTGCTGGGGATGAAAGCTGGGGGTTAGAAGTTGTGTCTAAGAAGGATGGCGGGATGTTCTGTGTGTCCTCTTGAGCGTTATTGCCTTTCATGTATGTGTCTTTGCTTCTCCAAGCGCCATGATGTATCTGCATTGACAGTAGGGATGCAATAGCTGTTGCACAATCATAATATCCACTGCCCTGATATGCTTGGATGGCCGTATACTTGACAGGCCATCTGGTCCTCTGTGTATGACTCTCCAATGTGTTCACCTTGTCACATACGGTGAGTCAATGACACAATTCAACTCGACCCGAAAACTCGATGCCAAAGTGAGGACTCATACCCTATCCATCTCCCTCGTTGCCAACCCGGTATTTATAGGGATGGAAAGAATGATAGGCAATCGATCTCCGTCCCATGACTCTGCGGTATCCTTTTTATCCTGATACTTGATCATCTCTCCCGGCCTCCAAATGCCTCAACTCTATACGAAAGATCCTGTCATCCGTCCAATTCCTTCGTCTGATCACACCCTCCTAGTCCATTCCTCCATCTTTCACCACGCACAATCTCCAGGGGCTTCCATCACCGAGTAGGACATACCAACACGCAAAAAGTCTTCGTCAAGACATGTCGAGCGCCCGCCCCAACGGGTCGCATCAAACTCTCTCTCTTCCACGGTCCTCTAAGTGCGTCTTGGGGTTGCTATCGTCACGCCTTTAAGTGCGTCTTGGGTCCGTCCCGTTCACGCTCTCCAATTCCACAACCAATTGGTATCCGTCCAAACTCCCCCACCTCTCACCACAGTATCACATCCCGCCCTCCTAGGCAACCCACTCAAAAACTCGATAACCGCCCGCATAGTTCGCGGACCTGTCTACCGGCCGCTCAACCAAACATCTACTCGCATGGCTCTTCAGCTCCTCGACCCCCCCACAACGTCAGGCACGCGGTTTGCCCAGAAGAAGGGGGTTGTGTTCGCAAAAGATTCCTCCTCGTCGCTCGGTCGTGTGACTTTCGTCGTGGTCATCGGCGAGAGAGGCGGGGGAGGTGAAAGAGGTGGCGGTGGTAGAATGGCCCTCCAGGTCCTTGCACGATAGCGCGCGTCGCGAGGGAGTCGGAACTGGCGCCCGTGTGGTGGAGGGGGGCCGTGCTTATAAGGCCAGGGGGGGAAGAGAGGTTCGCCCAGGGTGAGGGGAGAGAATCCCCGGTCAGGCGGCGAGAGTGAGAGTCCAAACGCGGGACGTGGGAGTGGCCGCCTGAGTTCCGGGGAGAAGGAGAATGGTGGTGATGCTCGCGAGGGAGAGTGTGACCAGGTCGACGGTGAGACAGCTCCGCAGCGCTGGGATTCCGATGCGGTTGGTGATGGTGGTGACCACGGCTCGGGAGTCTGCGGTGGTAAAGGGGAAGGAGGTCGTCTCCAGGGGAAGGCTGGGGAGTCCGGGTAGCGGAGGCGGCCTGTCGAGTCGAAGTCGAGATCTTCCATGAGAGCTGCCAGTTCCGGGTGCTCGGATGCTGCCTCCTCGGTGGCGTGCTCGTCTCTTGCGTTGTCCTCGTATTCTGTGGTTTCCCTTCCCTCTTCACGTTCTCCCTCCTCTTCCTCTCTCCCGTCATCCTTGAGAGCGTCAACAAGGGTATCATCTTCCTCATAACTGTGATTAGCTTTATCGCGATAACGATTCTTAGAAAGATCTCCGAGTGTGATACCCAGAGTCGGTCTCACCTTCCTCATCCCCGCTCTCGTCCCGCCTCGACATCGCCCAAGCCTCGCATTTAGACTCGTGCCGCCTTATAAGCTTGTCCACCATCCACTCGGTCCGCTCCCGGTCCATGCACAGCGACATGGGCAGCATCGTCCACTCTCCCGTCCCCCGCAGCACATACGGGAACTTTTCGTCTTCCCCGACAAACCGGCAGGGACAGATTGCTGGATGGGGGCAAGATAATCCCTCGGGCTTGTCTGGACGGTGGTTGGCCAGGATGGCCCGGAGCACGAGTGCGTGGCTCCCCAGGGCGAAGGAGGGGTACATGCGGCAGAGTTCCGGCATGGAGATCCCGCGGAGGTGGAAGGGGTCGTAGAATTCTGTTTCTAGCCGGGGCTCAGAGACTGGAGGGGGTGTGGTGCGAGACGTGGGGTTGTCGGAGTCGGGGTCGCGGCTCGATTCTGACGAGGACGTATCCTGCTTTGACATGGCCTGGGAGGCACCATGCACGGCAGGATATGAATCCGGGTTCAACTGGTGCATGTCTGTGTAAGTCCATGAGGGGATGACGGGACCTTCCGACTTGGTGCTCTCTTCCGACGTTGTGTGCTCGTCTGGTGTTGTTGAAGCAGTCTCGTAGTCCGGGATGTATGTATCCTCGACGGGGGGAAGATCACCGCGGACGATCCCCCAGTCAGAAATTGTTGTCTCGCAATAAATCAAGCTCACCGTGTCGGACGGGCGGCCGGGCTGCTGCGGCTGTTGCGAGGAATGGATGCGGCCAGACGTATCGATCATGGGCAATGAGTCCAGCAGTGCTCGGAGGCGGTCAGGACGGGCTATGGCGGGTGCAGAAGGAACGGAGCCCATAGTGGTTGTCTCTGTCGGGTTCAGGGAGGACACCTTTGTCAAGCTCTCGGCAGCGGTGGCTCTATGGCATTGTAGTCGCACATGGTTGTCCCAGTGTTTCGCGAGGAGTTCCAGGACCCAGGGCGCAATGGGTGAAGCCTGCTGCTGAGTATACTCGACGGGGATCTGCCTCAGTGGGGAGCCAGACAACCCTGGAGGCCGGAAGACGGCCTTACCCTCGACGGGGAGATACCTCACGGGAGACCCGGGCAAACCAGGAGGCCGAAAGACGGCCCTCATGGAGTTGCCGTTGAAGGCCGGTATCGGTAGAGTCTGTGTGTTAGGATCCACCGGAAGGTACCTGACGGCCGGGTTATCGAAGCCCGGAGGCCGGCTGACGGCCTTATTCTCGACCGGTAGATACCTCACAGCCGGCCCGTCCAAGCCCGGAGGCCGGAGCACGGCCCTGAGGGGTACTTCATAGTGGCCGGGAGCCGGGAGATCCAGTGGGCGAGAAGTCTCAGCAGCTGGGAGTGGCAGATCCCGGAGATCGTAATTCATCGGAAGGTATCGCACAGATGACCCGGGCAAGCCCGGAGGGGGCTGAACCATCCTGAATGCTCCGCGGGGAACATTGTTGTATCCCGGTGGTGGGAGGACAGCACGGCCGGGTGCTACACCGATTGTGGGGACGAGGTCCGGGCTCTCGACAGCCTTCGTTGGGTGGGAGGGACAGGGCTTCGAGTCCGGTGGGCCGTTGAGGGTGGCCATGAGCTGCGCCAGGACGCTGTTGCCATTATTGTCCGTGGACTCGCCGAAGTTGCTTCGTGCACAGAGGGCGCCGAGCAATGCCTGGGTATGATGCTCGTCCGGGAGCATGACCGTGTTGACGAGGACATCGTTGCACGAGGGCTGGTCCTGCCGAGTGGCAGGACGGGCAGCAGCGGGCTGCTGAGAGGAAGCACTCGGGCTATCCTCCGAGCCGGTGTCTGCCTCTTGGACACCGTCTGACCGGGGCGCCTGAACATCAGTGGCACCAGGGGACGTGGCAGCCTCAGGAGCCCTGGCAGTCACCTGGATCTCCTGACGAGTAAGGTGCATGGGAGCACCGGGGCAGAAAGGGTAGGCCGCCGGGTTGAACGCCGAGAGTTGAGCGATCTTGATCGGAACTCTCGAGTTGCCGGCCAAGGCCGGGCCCTTGGCCGGGCCAGTGGGAGGAGGGGTAGGGAAAGAGGTATCTCCATACCTCCTCCGGCTGGCGTCCCTAAGCAGAGCCTGTGCCTGGTCAGGCAGGTGGCTCCAGACAACAGCTGGATAGTTGCAACGCTGAGTGGCGGAGGTGCCGGTCTCCTGAGCCGAGGAGGTGTTGCCGTTAGTGATGATGGGGCCACCGCCCTGGGTGTGGCGGGTGTTCATGTTGACTACATTCTGTGTTAGTGTTGCGATCTTCAGAGCAGCAGACTGAGGGAAGGAGTGGTGATAGTCACCGGCTGAAGGGGCGTTGTTGGTAGTCATGATAGAGGCAGACATGGTTAGTGTTTCCGAGATGTCTGGATGGTGTTGAGCGGCAACGATGCTGTCCTGGTGGCTGTTTGCGACCGTGACAAAGTTTAGGAGTGCGAGATAGGGACAATGACCCCCTGTCGATGATGTGTTGATGGAAGTTTACAGCAGTTGATGAGCAGTGCTGATCAGAAGCCGTGTCAATGGTCGAGTGAGTACGCGTTGACGGTGAAGATGATCGAGTGTTGACTTGGTGGTACCGAGAGAGTATAGGAACGACAAGGGCAATCTCGAGGGAACAAGAGGAAGAGACACGAGATTTAAAGCGCGACAAACTTCAGAGACCTGCTCTGATTGCCGACATAAGGTTCAAAGGAGATCCTTCTATCCTGCAAGGTCAGGATAGTAGGTTTGTTGATAGAAGTGGCCTGAGGACAACAGACGAAAGACCATAGGATGATTAAGGTTAACGAGCAGACTACTATAAACCTATACTCGCAGATAAACAGTCATAATCATATCAGTCGGCAGTGAAATAAAGGTTGTCCTCCAGGTGGTATAACGATATTGGACGACATTCACGATGTCCGTCGTATACCTCTATTCGCCAGACACCCGCAACCCAATAGTAGCCCAGACAGTGAACAATGGAAACAAGCAACAAAGTGGACACCGATGACAGCCGTGAATAAGGTTATCGACACAACCCAGACATTCACCAACTCGCTCTGTCAGTGCAAATGCAAAGAGTCACGCGGGGAAAAGAAAAAACAGCGTCGCTAGGAGAGACGATAGAAACCTAAATCATCCGGAGCCCGTTATCTTGTCCCACGCATCGCTGATCTTATCGGTCAACCAGTCCCAGAAGGAGTGTGTCTCACTGAAGTTCTCGTCATCGTCGTCTTCGTCTCCGATGCTGTCTGTGGGGGTCGGGTCGGGAGGACGTAGGGTTGCATCTGTCGGCGTCGAGGGTGTCTCTGTGCTGCTGAGCGCAGATGAGGACGATGCAGCGGGTTGAGATGGTGAGCTACTAGGTTCATTTATAAGTGGAGTACTCGATGACACGGCCGACGAGGTGTACGTGGAGAATTCAACCGGATCCGGGGGCGTCTCGACACCTGAGCCTTCGCTGTCGGGGTCGTGGAGACCGATGGGACTCAAGGGCAGCCTCAGTGTGCCGTTGTTGGGCATTGGGGTCAAGCCGACGGAGTCGCATAGAATGTTGTAGACCTCGATATTTTCTGTAGATAAGGTTATGTTAGCGTCTCGCGTATCTCAGTTGCCTTGTAAGGATGCAGGAATATTAGGGTTTTACATACGGAACGGCTCCAGTTGGCTGCCAGGCGGATGCGGGAATGCGGGTCCGCTGCTGATGAAGATGGCCCGCATCAAGGGGTGTTCGTGGTCATACCCATGCAAGCCTCGAGGGTGATACACCTCACCCTTGGCCTTGGCCTGCTCAACGTCGAACTCTGCCTTCTTGACGATGGCCCACCCCGTCTTGGGCACGATCCACAGCGGCGCGATCCGCTCGTTCTTGGAGAAATGGTAGCGCTCCGGCATGTCGACGTCGCGCAGGTAGACGTCGAAGCTGTCGCTGTCCTTCGACTTCCAGGACAGCTCGCCGTAGATGTCGCCCAGTTCCTCCGGGTTCTTCGGTCGCAGGCCGATCAGCGGCCAGCCGTCCGTATGCTCTATCCTGCTCAGGTCGACGAGGTCCTCGAGCTGTATCAGCCGCGAGACGTCCGTCGTCGCCATGCCGTGGTCGGAGACGACGATGACGTTGACGATGTGCGTCAGGTTGCGCGCCTCTAGGCCGCGGAAGATGTCCTCGATCATGTTGTCCGCGTCCTTAATCGTCTGGCGGATCTCGGTACTGTTGGGCCCGAACTTGTGGCCGTCGCTGTCGACATTAGGGACATAGGCTGCGATAATCTGCGGCCGCATGTCCGCCACCTGCGCGGTCACATCCTCGGCGCCGGGCTTGTCGAGGAACTCGAAGATCCTGTCCACCTTCCTGCCCAGCTTCTCCTTGCCGTTGTACTTGTCCAGAAAGCTCGGCTCGACGCCCGCGATATGCGCCTCGCTGCCGGGCCACATATGGATGGCCGTTCTGATCCCTTGCTTCTCCGCCGTAACCCAGAACGGCTCGCCAGCCCACCACTTGGGATCCATACTCCGCGCGGCATCCGTATAGAAGAACTCTTCCTGCAGCGTCGGATCCCAGAAGCTGTTGCCCACCACCCCGTGGCTCTCGGGATACAGGCCCGTCGCAAGCGTGTAGTGGTTCGGGAACGTCACGCTCGGAAAGCTCGGCAGCATGTACTGCGGCGACACGCCCTCGCGCACAAAGGCATTCAACCTCGGCGTCAGGCCCCTGTTCAAGAAGTCCGCCCTGAACCCGTCCAAACTGATTATGATCGTCGTGGGCGCAAACAGCGCCGTGCCATTGCTCACGTAGCCCTGGTGATCCGCCAGCCTCCTCTTCATGGACAGCTTCCACGCCAGCAGTACCAGTATCGCAAACGCAATCGCTATCAGCGCGTGGACGAACAACCACCTCGTCCACCCGCCCTTCCTCCTCTGCCTCTCCTCCCCATACATCAGGCCCTTCCTCTCCCTCCTCTCCCGGCTCTCCTCCCTCTCCGTACTATCCCCGGTATCACTCCCCTCTTTCAGCCCCCCCTGCTCCATCTCATACATCAACTCCCCATCCTCCCCATGCTCCGCCTCCCCCAGTATCCTCTCCCTCTTCGCCCTCCTCCTCTCCCTCCTACTACTCCTCCTCCTCCTCCTCTTCTCATCCCCCGACAAC